>QYSG01019479.1:0-16244 GCA_003988875.1 Lachnum nothofagi
CTATGCGCGCGAATTGCAATGACTCCCTGACGAGGAGCTTCAATCAACTCGTCCCAATTCTCAACACTTGTTGCCGCTAGTTGCGGGTTGCGTTCCGAGGCTTCTTCGTATGTTGGGTTTCTCTCTTGGRTGAATTTCTCGTGAGTACMAGCGACGTGGTCGCCGCGGCTATGGTGTACCGATTGGCGGCTTATTTTAACCGTAATTTTTAATTTTTTAATTTTGTATATATTATTATATTAAAAAAAAAGATTTTTATTATAATTATAATATATATATATATATTTATTATTAAAATATTTAATTAAATAATAATTATTGAAATTTATATAATTTTTAGTATTTAAGCTTTAAATAAATTATTAGCGGTTATAATAGCGGCTTTATTTTTTGTATTTTTTTTTTTATTATTATTTTTTATATTTTTTTTGAATTTATTTATTATTTATTTTATATATTATTAAATAATAAAAATAATATTCCAAAAAATATTAAGGTTTTTAATTGATATAATTAGTTTTTTGATTTTATTTCGGCTAAAAAGCTTTTATTTGCGTAGCTTATTCCATAGAATTTTATATATTTAAATATAATTATTATTAAAATTAGGTTTAATTATAATTAAATCTATAGTAATTTAATGTTTTTTAAATATAATATTATAAATAATTTAAGTTTTATTATTAAAATATATTTTATTATTATATTATTAAAAATTATTTTTAATATTTTAAAGAATTTTGGGGTTAATAGAAAAAATATAAATATGCTTTTTATTTACTTAAATTAGATATATAAAAATAAGTTTTATATAATAGAAATTAATGATATTAATCAGTTTTTGGATAACAAAAGAAGGTATTAGGTTAATTTATAGGAAAATATTATTCTTTGGATTTTTAATATTGAATTTTGCATATATTATATATTTTAATAAAATTTTAAAGTTATTTATAAATTTTTTTTATAAAAATATATTATAAAATAATATGATCATATTTTAAACTATTAAAAAAGCTATTTTACTTAAAGGTATTAAAGTAGAATATTTATTGATTTATAAGGCTATTAATTATAATATATTATTAATATTTGATTTATTGATTTTTTGTTAATATATTAAAAGTAATATATTTTTTAATGTTTTTACTTAGCTTTTGAATTTGTTAAAAAGCTATTTGTATAATAGCTATAAGTTTAATTTTTGTTTTTTTATTAATATAAAAGGCTTTAGGAAATCCCTATTATTTGATGGTTTAGATATAAAAGGAAAATATAGTAATTTAAATATAATTTAATAATTTATATTAAACTTCTAATATATAATAATTATAAGTATTTATAATTTTATAAATTTAAAAATTATATATAAATAATTTATTATAATTATTTATAAATTATATTTAATTAAAATTTTTAATTTTATATTATTATTAATAGCAAAAATTATTAATATTATAAGTTTAATTATTTTTTGGATTTAAAATAGTAATAATGGTCTATATAATTTATTAATTAAAATAAAATTTATAAATATTATAAAAACAATTTTAAATTAATTTTTATTTTTATTAAATAATTAAACTAAAATCGAAATTCTATTAAATTAATATAATAATTTATTTTATAATTTCTATAAAAATAGGCTTTTTTCGCTAATAAATTAAATTACTGCGGCATTAAATTTCCTTTAGTTATTAATAAGTAAAATCAAAATAATTATAGTAATTATATAGAATCTATAATATTTCATTAATATTTTTAATATTACTATTAAAATATAATTTGCAAATATATTAATAAATTAAAAAATTAATTAGATTTAAAAATTTTTTTAAAATAATTTCTTAGGTATTTAAGTAATAATTATATAAAACCTTATTTATTTTAAAGCCTTTAAATTTTATAATATATATAATTTTTTTAAAAAAAAATTTATTATTGATATAAAAATCTAAAATCCAAGTTTTTTGCTTTTTAAAAGCTATGGCTATTAAAGCCGGCATTTTAAGAAATTTTAAAGTTTATAGATGCTAAGAATTCGGCTATAGAAGATTTAAATATTATATTGTGAAGGAGCAGAAAGGGTGTGCCGTCAAGTGCACGGTATGCAAACACGTAAATAAACTAAAGTATAAGAATTAAAAAAATGAATTAAATAATGTTTATAGAATTTTAATTCTAATGTTATATATAATATAAACTAAAGTAGAACAAAAAAACTTTTATGTGAACTAGGGTGTATCCATTTTATTACATAAGCCCCCCCCTAGAATAGTCGTTTTTTAATTATTTCTTATTATTTTCTTCATTTATTTTTATTTTATTATTTTTATTATTTTTATTATTAATATTTATTATATTTTTATTATTTTTTTTTTTTTATTTTTTATTAATCTTTACTTTTTAACTTTGCCCGGCAAATTCCTCCGCAAATAATATACCTTTTTTTATTATAGTGGCAATGGTCTTTTTGTTTAATATATTTATTTTAGTTTTTAGGATTATTAATAGAATCCCTAATTGCTATAATTGCTTTTTAAGATAATAGAATAATTGTTTTCCAAATGTCGTATGTTTTGCCAGTTTTATATTCTAAAGTATTATTAATATAACTTTTAAAGTCTATATTTTTCATTTTTTAATAAAATTATGTGCAGCTTTTCGATTATTATTTAAAAGAATATTCTTTTTTTTAAGCATAGCCGGCAAATCCTAGCGGTATTTCCTAACCAAGGTATTAAAAATAATTTCTAAATTAGTTATTTTTATTATAGCTATAAATTAATAAAATATAGTACTATATTAATTTAGGAATTTAAACAAAATAACCAGTAAAACTATAAAGTTATGGTATAAGTTTGCGATTATTTTGAAAAAGTTTGCCTTAATAAACTTTAGGTTTTTCTTATTATTTTAAATTATTATATATTAAAAAAACAGTAATTTCCGTATTTTTATTACTGGATTTATGGCTTTATGGAAAAAGCTAGAAAATACGATTCTTACATTACCCGGTTTGTACGGCGTTTTTTTCCATTTAAACCCTAAGTTCTTAAGGTTTTTCTTAATTAAGATTTAGTTTATAATCCTAAATATTTATTTTCCTATGGCTTAGCTTTGCCTTTTAATTTTTTTCTATTAATCCGCTATCTTATATTATACCCTTAAAAAAACAAAAATATAATTCTATTTATTTTTAATATTTAGCGAAATATTACCCTAAATTATATTATATTTTCAATTATAATTAATTAATTACACTATATTAAAATCTATATAATAAAAAACAATGCCATCTTTAGGCTTATAGAACTTCTTATAATACGAATAATTAATTAATTGCTATGCTTTATTTGGACAAAAAGCAGCATATAGTATATAATATATAGGATTCTATTTTATAAGTTATTACACAATAAAAAAAAATATATTATATAGCCATTTAATATTTTTTTTTCTATTGATTTTATAAAAATAAAAATCATATATTTTAATTTTTTTGTATAGTTTTGTATTAAAAGGCCCCTAAAACCATTATTTAAAAACCAAATTAATTACTTATTTGTTTTTTTTTTAGTGTTTTTAAAACCTAGAATTTCAATTATTTAAAATTGCTATAATATTAAAGTCAAAGTTATTTTTTGGCTTTTAGCTTATAAATCTAAACAGACCTAATTTATTCAAAAACCGAATTAATTAATTAGTAAAATAAAATCATTGGAAAATCTTTTATTTAGTTTTTAATTTTTTTAATTTAAATCAGTGTTTTTAAACGACTTTAAGCTTTTCCAGCCCTTTTGCCATTGGCATTTTCTTTATATATAAACCTAAGTAATTTGCCATAAGCTATATATGCTAATAGTAAATTAACTTAAATTCCTATATTTGCTTAAAAAGCTTTATATTTTTTTTAATTAATAATTTTTTATTTAATTATATTAAAATCGCCTAGGAATTAGGAATATTTAGCAAATATCCGTATATACGCTTAATAGCATTAGCTAGGTCCTTTTTTTTAATTTCTAGCTTTAGTAGCTCTGCCTATAGTTTATTAATAGTATTTTTTTTTTTTATATTAATTAATATATTTCTAATTATTTCAAATTTTTTATTTATTTTCTTTAAAATTACTTTTTATTTAAAATACTAAAAGAAAATAATATTATTTTTAATAATAAGCAAAGCAATTTTTCCCGCTAGGTAAAATAAAAAATTTTATTTTATTATAATTATATTTTCTAATAAAAATAAATTTTTATTAATATTATTTTTTTTAATAAATTTATATTAGCTAATTTATATGTTTTTTTTTTATAATAAATTAATAATAATAAGGATTTAATTTATATTAATAATTGTATAAATAAAATTATTAATTATAAATTCCTATTATAACTTAATATCTTATCTGCTTTAAATAAATTTATATATTATTATTTTATTGATTTTCCGCCGCCTTTCCTATTACCTAATTTTTCAAACTAGTACTTTAATTTTTTCTAAATATTTATTTAAAACCAAGTTTTATTCAATTTATTCCTTTATAAGGTTTTTTATTTACTTTATTAAAATCGCTATTTTTGCTATTTGCCTCTGATTTTTTGCTAGTTTATATATTATTATTACTTTTTAAACCCCTTTTTATTCGGTTATAAAATCTTTTATAGAAATTCAATACCTTTTTCAATCTTTTGCTAACTTTATATATATAAATATTTCTTTCATTATATTAGAAATTTTATTATAAATCGCGTTTAAACACTGTAATATATTCGCCTATACTTAATACCGGTCCTTTTCGGAAACTACCTTTAATCCATTGATAATACTTTCAGCAATAATGGCTTACAAATCAATTTTGAATTTTTCCATTGCCTAGCTTTTAGTGCTATTATCGCTATTACTACTTATAATAGGTACCTAAATAAGGCTTAAATCGCATAATAATAAAAAGAAAAAAAATTATAAAAAAAAAGGATTTTCCTTAAAAAAAAAAAATTTTTAAATTCTTTTATATTTTGTTTTTCAAATAATTTAATTAAATGCTTTTATTTTGTGCTTTTAATTAAATTACTTAATTTAACCTTAAACAAGAAATTATATTAAATAACGGCGTCCTTTTAATTAAATTTGCGGCTTTTAATTAAATTTTCAAATTTAATTTTATATATTTTTATTTTTAAATTTTTATTTAAGGGCTTTTTTGCCTTTAAACTTTTATTCTTTTTATAATAATTTTTTGATTAATTTATTACCTTTTTTGCTATTTAACCATTTTTCCCCCCTGTTTTATATTACTTTTTGTTTATTTAGTCCAATTAGCCCCCAATCTACTAGCTTTAGCAATAGAACCAGTTCCTTTTTTAGCTCCCGACTTTATCTATTATTCGATATATTTACTAGTGCTTTTCCGAAAAACCTAAGCAAATAATAAATCTAAAGTCAACTATTATATAATTTAGGCATAAAAACCACGATTTTTTTTTTAATATTATATATTTACGTAAATTGTATTATATGTTTTTTTGATTGTGCAATTAATATATTAATTATAGCCATATAGTAAAATATAATAATAAAAATTAAAATAGTTAATAAAATAAAAATAAACTTTTTATTTTATTTAAGGATCTAATATAGCCGTTAATTAGCTGGCCTGCCCTAACTTAACTATACCGGCTTTTATTATATTATATATAATAGTACAAACTTCAAAAATAATAAATCAAATAATCTTATTACTATAAAATTTAAAAATCTTATGGCTTAGTTAAATACCAATTTTAAAGCAAAGCAAATATAAGTGAACGTTTTTTTCTACTCCAAGGACCCTTCTTTTCCAAATAGCCAAAAAAAGAAAATTAATTTTCGCAAATATATAAAGGCCATAAAAATATAAACCGGTGAACCTAATGCTAAACCTAATGATCCTATTAATATTCTATTATTTACTTTTATATCTAAGTTTTCTAAGCCTTTTAAGCCTTTTAAGCCTTTAAAGCCCGTTATTTTTTTAAAAAATACCTTTTTTTTTTTTTTTARAATTTATATTAAGTTAAGTACCTTAAATAAAAAAAAAAAGAAAAAAACCTTATTAGCCGCCAAAGGTATTAAAGCTAATAATTTGAATACTACCGCCTTTTCTGCTAATACTTCCGCTATTAACGTAAATAATGCCTCTTATAGTAATACAACTTTATCCAAATCTCTAAAGCCACCTGCTTTTGCCTTCGTTACTTGCCTTTTTCCTACTTTAACTTCCCGGGCAAAAATTATATTTAACTATAGTATTAATCTTAAAAAACTGGCTGCTATTTTTATTTTTTTATTTTTGGCAAATACTATTTTAAATGTCCTAAGCCCAATTCCCAAAAAGCCGTATAACACCAAATTCCAACATTAAAATAAAAGTTTAAAGCAAATTTACTTTGTTGTTTTTAAAGTATTATTTAAAGTTCGGCTATATCTATATTTTGCTTTTTTTAGTATTTAATATAATTCTTGATTTATTAGCCGGGCCTAGGTACCTAGTGCTATTAGTAGTTTTTTAATAATATTTGGTATTTAAAATATATTAGGGAATAAATCAAAAAAAAAAAAAAAAAAAAAAAAAAAAAATTTTTTTTTTTTTTTTTTATTTAATTAATAATCCGGCGGTTTTTAATAATTATTATTTAAATAATAATATTAATAAAAAAAATTTTATTATTAATATTTTTTTTATTAATATTTTTTTTTTTTTTAATAGTTTTATTACTAATTTCCCTACTGCCAATTTTTTTACTATTGATTTTTTTGCCGCTGATTTTCTTACTATCGATTTTCCTGCCGCTGAGTTTATTAACAAAAAATTTATTAAAAGAAACTTTTATGTTTTTGGTTATTTCCTTTTTTTTAATATAGTTTATAAAATAAATTAATTTCCGGCAGGCCAATAGTTTTTTTTGTTTAAAAAGCCGTAGTTTTAGATAACCAAGTAATAGCTATGTATTAGCTGTTTTTTTATTGTTGCTTTTTTTTTATTTAGATTTTTTTTTTTTTATATTTAGATTTAAATATAATTAGGATATGTAAAAAAACTTTCTTATTTTTTAATTATTGTGCTAATTCCCTATTTTATAGTTTTTTCTTCTTTTAAAAAATTTCCAAGCCTTTTTTGGATTTTTTAATATTTAAATTTAAATATATTGGATAATTATAGCATTGTATATAAAAGAATTAATAAAATTTATATTTTTATCAAAAAAACTAATATAAATATAAATATTACGCAAAATTCCTTATTTGGTTTTTTTTTTTTTTTTGCTGGGCAGAATTAAAATTTCTTTATTATTATTATTATTTCTAGGATTATTACTAATTTTTTTTTATTAAAAATAACTTTATATTTTTTTATTTATTTTTTTTTTTTTAATTTTATAATTATGGCTTTTTTTATAATTAATATATTTTTTGATTATATATTTTTTTTATTATTTGTATTTTTTTTATTTTAATTTTTTTTTTTGCTAATATTTTTTTTAATATTTTTTTTATTTTTAAAGTTTTTTATTATAATTTTTTTTTCTAAAAACTTAGTTATATTTTTTTTTTTTATATTAACGCTATTATTTATTTTATTTAATGCCCTAGGTTATTATTTAAAGTTTTTTATTATATAAACCGGTTTTTAAACTATATTCTTTTATTTAAATACTTTTAATTTATTTTTTGCAAATATATTAAATAATCTAATATTATTAAGCTTTTTTAGCAAATATATTTCTTTGTTTTCTATAATTTTAGCGATTTTATATAAACTAAATTATTAATACTTAAGTTTTTTTTTTAAGGATATATTTATTTTTTATATTATATTATAAAAAAAAATAATTTTTTTTTTTTAAATTTTATTAATTTTAATTTTATAAATAAAATTAAAATTTTTTTTTTTTTAATTTTTATTTTTTATTATTTTATAATAGTTTTTTTAAAATCCTTATTTTAAATTTGGATTTATTTAATATAAAGTACTAAGAGATCCGTTTATATCCGGATTTTATTTTAATTAAATATTTGTTATGTTAGAATTTTTGTTTTAATTAGTAATATTATTTTAGAGTTATATTAAAAAAAAAATAGCGTTTTATTTATTATTTATTTTATTATATAACGGTCGACTAAAAACATTATATATAAGTTTTATATTTAGTTATTAAAACCGCTATTTATTATTTTTACTAGTGTATTAATAATAGGCTTATAACCCCGTTTAATTATTCCGTTTATAGGCGTATAATAAACTAATATTATTATTCTTTAAATTCTATATTTTTCTATTAATGCTACTAACTATTCTTTGTTTTTCGGTTTTTTATTAATAATTAATTTTCCGAAAATCTTATATTTGCAAATTATATTTTTTTATAGAAAATCCATAATTATTATAAAATTTACTAAAGCAAAAGCCTACGTTTTAATATATTTCAATAAATTATTTTTGGCGATAACCAAATATTTTTTTTTTTTTTTAGAAAGCATATAAATTATATTTAATTCGATTTTTAACTATAGTATTTTTAATCAAATTGGATAAAAAATCTTTTTGTTTTATAGTCCTGTATGCCGCTAATATTAATTATATAATCTAATGTAAAATTTGTAATTAATATATATTTTATTTTAAAAATATTATTCGGTAATTTTTCTATATATAGCTTTCCGTTTTTTATAATCTATTTTGTTATATATTTCCGTAATAATGGCATTTTTTTCAACAATGGAATTAACTATCCTTTTTATTGGTAGGCTTTTATTTATTTGATAATATAGTATTTTATTCTTAATTTAAAAATTCAAAGTTTTATTTTTAAATCTTTGAAATTTAGATTTTGCGATTTTATAAAGGCGCATTAATATCTGCAGGAATTCTGTAATTTGCTTAAAGCTTTTACTTTATTTTTCTTTTAATTAAGATTTAATTGCCATTAGTAATATTTTTATTGTTAAATATTTTATTTTTATATTAATAAAATTATTAATATTTTTTTTTTGGCTTTTTTTTTTAATTTTTTTTTTTATAGTATACCGTTTTAAAAGCCTATTTACTACCATATATTTCGTTTTAAGTATATACTTTATTTCAAAATCAAAAAAACAAATCCAAATAAATTACTTTATTATTAAAACTTTAGGCAAATCTACTATGAATTAATTAAACTATATAATAAATACTACAGCATTTATTTCAAATATAAAATATATTTTATAAAAGTAATTTCGTATTTTTTTTAAAACCTTAAGTATTCCTTAGTATTTTTTTTTTATTATATTGTAATTTTATTCCAAAAGCGACTAAATTCTGTTTTTATATTAAATTAAATATTATTTTAAATTAATATTTAGTTATATAAATATAGTATTTTAGTTTTTAAAATTAATATTTATCATAAAAATAATAAACTTTATTTTTTTGGATATATTTAAATAAGTAAAAACTAGCGCAGAAGTTAGGGCTAGTTTTAAATTATTTATTGCATTTTATTACGTTTTTTTCTAAGCAAATTTAATATTTTTTTATAATAGCAGATATAAAAACTTTGCTTTTATTGCAAAGTCTTTAATTTAAATTTGGTAATAAATATAAATGCCTAAAAATATTTAAATATTTATTTGATTTTTTTTGGGGTTTTTAAATAATATTCGCCAATTAAGAATTTTAATAATTTTTATATTATTAAGTGATTGTTTTTTAACTATATATATATATTTTATAAATTTAAGTTTAAAAACTCCAAATTAAAATTTAATTTTAATTATTATATTCGATTACTTAATATTAATAAAAACTTTATTTAGGTTAATAAAATGTTTTAGTATGAATTAATGTATTCTAGAAAAAGCCTTTTTATTATTATATTTAAAATAAAAACTAAAAATAAATATATTATTAATAAAAATCCAAATATTATTAAAAAAATAATTTTTAAAAATTGCTATTCTTATATATATAAATTAAAATATTAAGTTTATAGTTTTTTACATTAAAATTATATATTAAAATAAACCTAAATATATTATAAAACCAATAATATCTTTGTTATTCTAATAAAATAAAACTTAATTATATTTAAAAAAAAAATCAATTAAAAATGTAATTTAGCAGTCAGCAAATTTTTTTAATATTTTATTAATATTTAGCGGTAAATTAATATTTTAAATAATAACCATATTATATTTTATTATTATATTTATTATTTAATATTTGCTATTTTTTTTTTTAACTAAAAACTATTAGTTATAATAGAAACTATAATATTATTTAAATATTTTTATATTAATTTGTTCCTATAGTATTTTATTTATTTTTTTATGTAAATACTTAGGTATAAAGAAACCAAGCGCCTGCTAGGCCTTATAAAAAATAGTCCAAATTTTTTGCGGGGGATATATTTCTTTTCTTATTTTTCCCATTTCCGAAAAATTAAAAGCAATGGTTTTTTTTTTTTGAAACAACAATTCTACCAAAAACTCCTTTTTTTTCGGTAGTAGATCTTTATTAAAAATTATTCCCTATAGCCGTTTTTTATATAATCTAAACTTTTATTAAATATTAGAAAACTTAGATATTAGCCAATAATTCTATTTATAAAAAAATTTTATTAGCTTCTTTTTTATTTTTTTTTTTATTATAATTCTTTTTTAGTCAAATTTCCTACCTAGTGCGGACCTATTTAAAAATCTTTTTTTAATAGGAATTACTTTGTTTGCTTTTTTTTTATATATTGCTTAAATATTAATAATAAAAAAAATCCTTTTTATTTATAATAAAATAATTAAATTTATATATTTAAAAAAAATTATATAATTTTTAGATTTATTAATATTTATTAAGAATATTTAAATTTTAGTTTTTTTTTAATTTTTTATATTATTAGAAATGGCTTTAATATTTCTTTTAATATAATTTACTTTTATTACCTAAACTAATTATTTTTTAGAAAAATATTAAATTTAAAATAAAAGTTTTATAAATTCGCTATTTATATAATTATTTGTTTAATTTTTTTCTTATTAATTAAAATAATAATTTGGTTTTTGTTTTTATATAAAAAAAATAGTAAATTAGTTAATATAAAAAGCATTTTTAAAACTACTTTATTTTTGGTTTTAGATAATATAAAAAAACTAATTTTAATAATAATATTTTTAATATTAATTTAAATATTTTTATAAAAACCTTAGAATTTTTTTATTTTTTTTAAATAATTAATTATTATTAGTTTTAGGCCTAAATGCACTAATAATTCGGCTTTAATAACTATATAAACAATTAAGAAATTTATTTTTGCTTTGTTATTAATTAATATCCTTATATATATACTTTTAATTTATATTATAATTCGCGGATTTTAAATAATTAAAAATTTTTTTAAAAATTTTATAATTAAAAATTTTGCGTTAATATTTTTTATAAATATTATTTTTAATTTAAATTAAGTTTTTTTTTTAATTGATTATTTGATTTTTTTTGGATTTTTAAATAAAAGAATTTATAATAAATTTAAATATAAAATTATTTTTTAATTAATAATTTAAAATTTATTATTAAGAATTTTATTTAGTAAATTTTAGAAATTGGCTTTTTTTTTTAATATATTTAGATATTTTTCTATTTTTTTTATTATTTTTGGCCTTTTTTTCTTTAGTATTACTGTTTTTTTATGGTTTATTTTTATTTTTTCAATTATATTCGTTTTGGATGCTTTTTTAGATTTATTTTTATTCCTTTTTTTTGCATTTATTTCCATATTTTTCGATTTTTTTGCATTTTCCTTCTACTTACCCAGCTGGGGAACCTTGGAAATTGCCAATTTTTTTTTTTTTTAATTTAATTGCAAAAAACTTTTTTTAGATCGGCCCACTGAATTTCCTTTTTATCGTCCGGCCTATTACTCCTAGTTCCTATTATTTCTATTATTTTCTTTTTATTTTCCAATTCTTCTTAATTAATAATATAGGCCGGCATTCTTTAAACTATAGGAACGTTTTTCGGAGGCTTTGGTTGTCCTTATAACTACTACGTGATTTTTGTTACCCGCCTATTAATTGGCTTATTTTTTTAATTGGGGCTTTATGCGGATATAGATAGTGCTTAATTTTATATTTATTAAATGATTACCATTCTAGGGAATTTTTTATATATTAGAATATTTCTATTATTTTAATTTGTCTTTTTTTAATAGATTTTGCATTGGAATTTATAAATTATTTTATATTATATATTTTATAGAAATTCTTTATATTTATAGCGGAAATGCTTTAATTACTTATAGTAATAATATTAGCTTTAACTATTAGAAAAAGTTTTAATAGCTTTAATGCTAATATTAAATTGGCCCGGGTTCCAACCGCTTATTTGCAAAGTTGGTAAAATAGATAAATTAATTTTTTCTTTTGGCCCCGTAGGATAATAGGCGCTTTAATTTCCCCCGCCGGGCAGAGTAAAATCGCTTTTCCTATTATTTATTAATATTCCCATAATTAACGCTAGTATTTTAAATGTTTTATTAAGATTATTTACCGTTATTGCTATTAAATCCTTTAGGGCAACTACCAAAAAAACGAATTAATTTTTTTTTTTAATTGCTATAGGAACCGGACTAAGACTATTAATTAATTTATTAAGCCCTTTGGTTTTAGTTTTATTATTAAAAAACTTTTTTATTATTTTATTTAATATATAAATATTTATAGTTATTTTAGCTAACTTATTAAAGTTAATAATATCCGGCTAATTAATATTAATATGGTTTTTATATATAACTTTTTTTTAAACCTCCTTTGAAAAACCATTAAGGAATTATATCTTATGTATATACCCTTTGAATTGCCCTTTCCTCACGAGTGTAGCAGAAATGGCGGTGTATTATTTAATAAACTATTGAATATTATTTTTGTTATTTCGTTGTTTATCCTTTAGTGCCTTTAAAAAAAAACGGAAGTTTATTTATTGGTAAAAGTCCTAGTTTTTATACTTTTTTAACAAAACTTTAAATAGCCTATTCCAGTTTTAAAGTGTCTATTCCGGCAATGTTTTGATATATTAACTAATAGCTAGATTATAATATCGAGGCAATCTTTTTACCTAATTCGTCTAATTAAATCGAGCATCTTTGCACTAGTCGGCATACCTTTCAAAAAACTCGATAACGTTGACGCCCTCGAAAAAAGGAGCCCCCTAGGTTCCTAAAATCGGTATAATTACGAAATATCTCGGATTGGCCATATTATTAGCGGCCGGTGCTAGACTTATTCCCGTTGGTTTTAATTATTAATTATTTTTTATATTTGGGATTGCTTGTTTTTCCATATTGTTTATTAATTATCTATTTATACTTCCAATTGCCTATTTGTTTTTAATTTTATTTACTAGGTTTAACCCCAGTAGCTAATTAAATAAATACAAATTTATAAATTGTATAAATATAAGATTAATTATTAAAAAACAAATATATATTAGTAATAATATTATTAAACTTACCTTTTTTAGTAGGGCAGTTTTCGCCTATTTTAATTTATTTCTAATAAAATTCTTTTTTATTGGCCGGCCTAGTGTTTTTTTTTTCCTAGTGTTCTTAGTATAAATCTAAATATTTGGTCGATCTTTTATTTTTTTTTTTTTAATATTTATTACTTTAGTTATATTATGTATATTCGATCTGGTAGCCTGGAATACCCTGCTTATTTCCATGGCAATGGTCCAAAATATAGGAATCGTAATTTCCGCCATATATTCAACGGAAATTCTTTGATTTTTAGTTTTTTTAATATCTTAGTTCGGGCTTTGCTTTTATTACTTTTTCCTTTTGTTTTCTATGTTTATTATTTTGTTAAAAAGCAATATACCTTGGGAAAAAGGTTGAACCAGCATTTTCTGCGTGTTGCGACACTACTTTTTCGATTTTTTGCGTAGGTTACCAATGTAAAGGAGTAGAAAAGGTATGCTGTTAAGTATATGGTATACAAATACATAAATAAACTAAAGTATAAAAATTAAAAAAATAAATTAAATAATATTTATAAAACCTTAATTCTAATGCTATATGTAACATGAACTAAAGTAGAGCGGAAAAACTTTTACGCGGACTAGGGTGCACCCACTCTACTACAATATAATTTATTATAAATATTTAAATTAAAAAAAGACGTAGTAAATAAGAATAAAAGAGGTTGAAAAAGCAAAAATTAAAGATTTAGCGGGGTATATAGGGTGAAGATTTGGTGTTAAGGCTAAAAATAATACTAGTAAACTACGAATTTTTTTTTTATTATATTATATTTAAATTAAGAGTTTTTTTAATAAAAATTAATATATTTGAATTATTAGAATGTAAAAAAATTAATATATTTTATTAAAAAATCAAAAATATAAATTATTAAAAATTAATTTATTAATTTATTAGGTTTTAATTGCGGCGGGATGAAAAAGATTTATGTGCAAAAGGTTTTTTAAAGTTAAAGAATTGTTAATAAAATGCTTTTTATAAATGGAACTATATATGAAATTTATGGTATTTTTAAATATAAAAGAATTTTTATTTAAATTTTTAATATTTTATTTGTATTTTAAATAAGCGAGCTTTTTGTAATATTTAGAATTTAGCTAATAAATAGTTTTATATATAATTTGTTTTTTTGAAGGTATTATTTTTAATATAAATAATAATTTTTAAATTATTATTATAATTTAATTTTTTTTAAATATAAAATAAAAAATATTTATAATTAGTTTTTTAATTATAATATTGCAAATAACGATATTTCTAAGCCATCAAATATAAAAACTTTTATTTAAGGCCTAGGCTTGCCGGCGCCGCCGCAATATAAATTGCCTTAAAACAAGGCTTTGCCAATTATATTTTATTAATTTAAATGCAAAATAAGTATATTTTTTAGTTAGCCGCTGCAAAAAACGCCTTTTATATTTGCTAAATAAGTAGATTATTTCTAAATCTTTTTTATTAAATATTTTATTATATATGTTAAAATTTTTCAAATAAAGCTTTAGTATAAGTTTTGTTTTTATTAATAAAATTTTTAGTTTAAAGGTTTTAAAAAAAAATTTTAGAATTTTAAAATTATATTAATATATATACAAAAAATGTATTTAAAAAATAAAAAAACTTATAAATATTATTAACAATTAATAAAACTTTATATAAAATATATAATAATTTCTAATTATTTTGGTAAAATATATATAAATTACTATTAAAATAATAAAAAAAAATGATATAATTTAAAAAATATATATTATTAATAATATATATAAAAATAAAAACGGCTAATTTTTTTACTTTATTTATTTTTATTTTATTTATTTTTATTGTTTTTTTTCTACGATTTTCAAAGCCCAAATTTAAAAAATATAAAATGATTTTGGAAAAAGCAAAAATATAATTAAAAAATTAAAAATTAAAAAAAAAGTTGGCGATTAAAAAAATGGTAAATTTAGCGTAGAATAAATTAGCGTGTTTTTAAATGCAGCTAAAAGCAGTTAATAAAACTAATAAATTAAAAGCAAAAAATATAAAAAAAATAATAAATTTTTATATATAATTTAATTATAAAATTAAATTAAATTAATAATAATATTATTTAAAAAATAATAAAAATAAGGAAAAATAAGGATTTTAATAAGGCTTAAAGTAGCGGCCGCTAATATATATGGCTTATAAATAGGTATAGTAATTTACTTTGCATTAGTAAATAGTTTTATAAAATTTTTATTATAATTTATATAAAACAAAAACTTTTAATATAATTTTTTTTTTAGTTTAATTTTTTAAATAAACTGTAAAATTTTTTTTTTATTTAATTTATTAAATATGAATATATTGTTATAAATTTGGAAATGTTGAATTTTTTGGTAGTAAATTAATATAGAATAATTATATTTGCTAAAATACCAAAAATCATATATTTTTCAAAAAAATAATCTTTATTATTATTATTTTTTATTTGAATCGTTTAGGAGCTTTATAAGTTTTAAGAGGTTATTAGCTTTTATTTTTATTGTTTTTTATGCTTTAGATTAATTAATAAAAGGGTTGGAAAGCTTAAAAAAGTTAGAATTTTTATTAATAGCTTTATTTTTGATTTTTACTTTTATTTTTATTTTTATTTTTTTTTTTTTTTTTTTTTTTTTTTTTTTTTTTTTTTTTTTTTTTTTTTTTTTTTTTTTTTTTTTTTTTTTTTTT
>QYSG01019512.1:0-11831 GCA_003988875.1 Lachnum nothofagi
GAGGCACTCATCAAGGAAGAATCGCCCCGCAGCTTCCCAACTCGGAGGGCCAGGGGCTAGAATGCTTTTCCCAATCATGTGAGTTGACGTGAGAGCACACAGAGAGTACAAGAGATTCTTTTCGAACATTTCCAATGGTCGCCCAATAGAGGCTCGGAGAGTTGGCATGTAGATAAGCGGCATGATGGGATATAAATGCTCCATGAAAAGATCGAGGCATGTTGGAATCAGATGAAAATAGCTTGGAGAATTGGGCCGATACTGGTCGCTGCTGAATATACTACTGGGCTCGGCTGAGAAGGGCGAAATTTCTCCCATGACAGGATGCCATGGCGGCACACCGGAGGTTGGTGATGAGGAGGCATCAGCACTATCCAAGATCCATTGGTCGATACTGTAAATATGTTAAAATCTTCTCATATATCTCCTTCATACAAAAAAGAAAGTCGACGAGATATCGAATCTGTAGTGTCACATGACTAACGATACGTATTTTGCACTTGTGATATGTATTGAAAGCTCCAAAGGGGCAGGACGAGAACTTACGAAGGAGGCCTTGTACTGTTGCTGTTGCTTCGCGGCGCTGAGCCGCCGGAATGCTCCTGCCGTTTCTCATCCCCAGCCTCCTGCCCTACCTCTTGAGTCCGCAGCTCATTGATCACTCTCCCACTTCCTCTTTTTGGGCCCCTTCTTTTTGGGACGTGATCCCTCTTGCAACTCAAAGAGGCATTGGTGCATTGATTGCAAGGAAACTCGCCATCGCATCGAATTCCTAGGGTAGTAAGGGTCAGTACACAGATTGATGATTAGATATATGTCGAAGAGAAGAGAAAATTGGAAACAGTCAAGGCGTCTCTAATATCCTTCAAAAGAAGAACGAGGGGCACGCTCTCGTGACAATCTCCGCGTCTAAAACAAGGAACACGACTTACTCCGTCTCCGACAGTGGTCACAAACCGTGCGTCTGCTCTTAGCCGGTCTGCTAGGTTCAGGAGACATCTTCCCATCGACCAGCTTCGCAATCCTACCGGCGGTCGATCATGAAGGATGGCAAAGGTCGAAGCGTTGGCTTCATGATTTGAGCGAGAGATATGGCGAGTGAGGAGTGGTCAGCAGCGTGCTGGTGTTACGAAAGAGGGGCAGGGCTTGGTTGCGGGGCATTTCAGCGCTAGAGCCCAGTGCGGCTTAGGGGGCCGCCTCGGCCCCTCTTGCCTGCCGCATTACAGCTCTGGATCTCTTGTGATCCTGGGAACTATCCATGTCATCTGCACGAAATGTTCGCGGCTGACCCTGTTGTATCCTATCATTTGACGTCTTGCTGGGGAAAGACCGTGCTTTGGGAGCTGGATGCAGCAGCCACAGAGTCAACGGCTTCTCGCTTCTGTCGATTAAGGTATCGGTTGCTATCCAAATCTCCAGGATCTTCACTCCAGCTCGAGATAGACAATGAAGACCACAAGTTCTATTAAAGTCTATGAAACAAGGAGCGAAAGGCAGGAGCTAAGCCACTACTTCCTCTTTCTATAATTAAGGAATTTGTTGAGGCGTCTTGGCATCCGCCACCGCAGCGACCAGGATTGCTGCCACTTATGCGCTCGCTTCACGCAAAAGGACTCTATTTCCTTTCTATCCATATTCCTTTCCTATCTACTAACCACGCAATCAACAGATACTCAGCGATAAGTTCAATAGCCATCCAATCTCTTTCTCCTCTTTTCTGGGAGGCTCGATTATTGGAGCCGGTCTACGAAGTATCTGATATAGATTTCGAACTGCAAGGCAAAGATCTGGCGAGTCAAGCTCTGCTAACATTCTCGTCTTGAACCTACGACAAAGTTATTGGCAAAGATGAAGAAATGCCTATTTTTTTAATTCTTAATCTATCAGCAGGTCCTTGCGCTTTCAATTCGTCAATTCGTCAGTACAGCTCGTACCACTTAGGCAGAAGCTGGGCTATTTGTTTTTGCGAATCCCTTTCTTGAGATCCTTCAGGGAGAAATGCAACTGGGCTGTTTATTCTTTCAGATTATCAACAAAATAAATGGAAAAGGGGAAGCGCGAGTTCTCGGCCCGTGCCGTGAAGTGGGGTGACGGGGTACGCTCAGGGGTAACGAGAGTGGGGAAGGGTCGAGACACAGTGGAGTTCTAAAGCACCAGTATTTATATTGCTTAAGTTCTAGGCCTATCTCTTTGCTTGTATGGTAATACCCGCTAGTTCCTCGTTTCCATTTACTATACTGTAGAGCACTCAACATGAGGCTGTTGAAAGCCCCTTCGCCTCGTCGCACTCTCGCTTAGGTATGCTTCACAACAACCGTATCACTCCCACTCGTACTACTCGCGTCCCCGTGCTTGTGCCCGCGCTTGCCCCCGTGAACGTCACCGTCCCGAAATTCGCAAACGCCACCAGCTGCCCGTTGCTCTGGTAATCCTCCACGATCCACTCAGCGTTTTGCCCGCCTAGTCGTGCTGTGCTGGTGATGGTCTTTGAGACAGATTTCCCGGTTGAGACGTTGGTGATCTTAGCGACGCCCGAGGTGTACGAGGACGCGGTCACGGAGCTACGCGGTGAGTTAGTATGGGAGAAGGAGATGCTATGAGAGTCGAATTTGAAGGGTTTCGACATACATGGAGACGCTGTCGCCGGCAGAGAACGTGATGCCGCTGAAGTCGTACGCGTAGTCCGGATACCACTCGTACCAGGCGTCGTAGGTGACGCGGCTGCCGGAAACAGTAAAATCAAGACCCGTCTGCAGGATCGCGTTCGTATACGTATCGCCGTCAATGCCGACCTACTCATCTCGTTAGCAAAGTCCAACCTCCTTCCCTCATTCCTTACCCCCCGTCATCCACTTACCCAGGCAGAAGCAGAGCCAGAGCCGGTAGGCGTCGGCACGGTGAATTGCGCGCTCACGCTGTTGAACGTGCTCCCGCTCGGCGGGCTCGTCAACACCGCGCCAGCCCAGTTGGAGGAGTACTCGACGTGSGAGGTGTTGTCCCCGTTGAGCACGTTYAGGGACTCGGGGTCKGCGCCTGCGGGSGCGGGCTGCTTTGGTTGTGTCTGTCGGCCACGGGCGGCGGCGCGGCGCTCGAGACGCTCTGYTAGGCCRGCGAGCGTGCCGGTGAAGAGAAGGGTGCTGGTGAGGGCGACGAGGGAGAGCTTCATGTTGGGCTGGGTTGTGRGGGATGGCGAAGAGGTTGGGTWAAGTTGGAGGTGAGTGGTAAGCGGGTTACWGCGTYAGAGATAAGAACTGGTGATATAGTTGGARCTYGGGRGTTCGAGGGGGCTCTTTATATTAGATAGCGCCAAGGGGGTCCGCGCACTCTGGAGCACATGAATGCCATCTTGGCAATAAGGTATTTGAGAGGGAAAATGACGAAACTGCCGGGACTAGCAGCTAAATTGGGAAAGCATCTGCATATAAGAGGTGAGATGCAGAATGGGAAAGGCAGGTGAGTAGCTYGTGATGAGATGGTGAAATATATTAAAGATATCAGGAATCMCCTCCAGTTAAGGTTTGCTGGTAGGGTAGTCACAATARCCGCTCGAGGTCATTGGAGGATGGAAGAATGTTRATGCGAGGCAGGGCATGGAAGTCTGAGATATGCAGYCTAYCAGTYAGATGAAAGTGCYGACCCTGCGGTCTAACTCAAGTCGACCAGAAATACATGAATCATGTTTGCAAAGGTCGAAGGACAGACGGAATCAAAATCCAGAGCGCAAGGGCAAATGGGATTGAGTAAGCACCTTGGRAAACTACACAGCCGTGAGACCCGCATGCGGGAATTCCCTCCATCGAAGATAGAAAACAAGTCGGAGGTCTCACTRTCCAAACTCATGGCGGCTAAAACAGCTGATAGACTCAACTTAGGATCYAATGACGAACAAAACAGATGACGCCGGCAAAACTTCCGTATCTAGCAGCCTCTTTATCCGCCCTGCCAAGCCACAACGTGCAGCCACAAATGCTTGTCTTCGCTTGGCTATTGCTTGAGGTCCCTGAAACTTTCGGGGTATTCTTGTGGGGGCCCATCGGAACGCCATCTGCGAGATGCGTGAGGTCACACCCCCTGCCGATCTCGCCTTATAAAATATACTTGCACTTTATTTGCAACGGACGATTGGGCGATGAAGTRCAGAAATGGCAAATGAGGGAGGGGTATATTCGGATAATGAACTGCGGTATTGGACGGATAGGAAAGGAAAGGATGAACATACTATGAGATTTGACAGGACTTGTGGAAGACGCATCACGTGGGCGTAGCTACATGAGCTGCTGCCCTACCGCGAGTGACATCAAGACCTCAGCTTGTTCCAAGGAAAAGTCGACTAATGCGAGAGATAGCAGAAGCATTGATACTTCATCATGATTGTGTACTAACARCAGTAAGCAAAGACGCCGCCCATTCCATCGTCCTAAAACCAAAACTCGACATAAAGCGTCCTTAAAAATGCATATGAGCAATACACGAGTTTTCAATCGTCATCATAACCGGCTTCCCTTCTTGGCCTCACGCTGCAACAGCAGGRCGTGGCTGTAAGGTGATTCTCCGAGGCGCCAGTGYCTCGGCGTCAGAAGCTCCATCAAAGCGATTGAAGAACCCTCCATTCGGTCCGGGATGCACACCCATTTCGTCGTCTAGGTCGAACCCACAGCAAACGAAGCAGAGAAAGCTTGAACTACTGTACCACCAGTCATCCARCTTCTCACAAACCTTTGCAAACTGGCACTTCCAACACCAGGAGTAATCTTCTTTCGTCGTCGTATTCTCGGGCGAAGATGGTTCAACAGTAGAACTCGGTAATAGTAAGTTCTGTCTTCCTTCATCAGGTGGCCGCGATGTTTCTGAAAGAAGAAGTGCGGTTGATGAGGCGGATATGGGGCGGCTTGTGGGTACGCCCATCGCACCCCAAGGTTCCTGGAATGATAGCGCTGAAAACGGTCTGATTGGAGATAGTGATGGAGCATTTGGTGAGACTGAACGTATGGAGGCTTGGGATGCTACATTTTCGTTATCTGGTGAGGTGGTGGTTTGCGGGTTCAAGTTATTGAGAGTTGCCTGTCGACCTTTGCGATGCGGACATTCAATGACGGTTGGCRTATGAGAGGATTCTGACGTTTCCACCGTAGAATTTATGGGATGCATGGCAGAAATGCTCGTAGACTCTATAGCACGTCGGAGAGCATTGGCTTCAGAATCTCTCGCTGTTGCAGAGGGGGTGAAGCGAACGCGCTGGCCGAACCGACGCTGTCTCCTTGATCTGGCTGGTCCACCAATCTCCGCGGCAGCAGAATGTGACTGAACTTCCGCTATGGAGGCATTGTTGAAGGGGTGCTGATCGAGGGTATTGTATGCGCTTCTGGGCGGCCTGAATCTTGGCGCTCGTCTGATGGGGGCGGACACAGATCGAGACCTAGCGTTGGGATTGAGAGGCGGCACCCTAGAAGAGAAAGTGAGTCCAGATGCTGGAAGGCCCAGAAATCGCTGAAGACGATTTTGTCGCGGACGAGRGACCACTGGCGAGACAGCTTGGCTTTCCGTCCAAGATGGCATCCCCGGAGGCGTTGAGGGCCGTTGTAGAGGGGCATGGAGTGGAGTTTTTGGATCTGCATAAATTTCGTTGATTAGAAAGGATGGCTTTCGCACTCCGTCGATACTTGCACACGCATCATGATAAGATTGTTGGACTAGATCAAGATCGTCCAGACTGAAAGACTGCTTGCGACGTGGGCTTTTGGCTAGCAGGAAGCTGTCGCGGTGGTTAAGAATTGAGAATTTGGGCATCCCATCAATTGACTTTGGGCGCGCCAGAGAGCCGGCCGTAGATCCGGTGGTGCTAAAGCTCGTTTGTTCCGTGATTGTGTCCAATACCGTTCCATGCCCATATCGAAAGTCGCTGCTTTCGATCAGCTTGCCAGTCGGATTTGTCCCTCCATCTCTGGCGTTCTCGTCGTTTATTCGCTCTTCAGTCAATGATGGATTACTTTCAGGTAAAGTCGAGAGCTGGATGCCGTTCAAACTGTCGTCGCCACTGCCTCCAGAGAGGTATAATGCTTCGAAGATTGAGTCATGGAGACTTTGGAGGTCATCATCGGAGTCGGATCGAAGCACGAAGGAAGTCTTGCGGCGCACCTGCTGGAGATGTAGAGGGGWTGAAGACAGGTCTCTCARTGGTTCTCTCGATTCTGTTGCTGAGGTGACWGACGCAGTGGCTCGTTCATTCTCGCCCATCATTCRTATCCAAAAAGCAAAACGTTCAAAGGATGCTGCAGACTCTGTTATCGCARGTTAATCAAAACAACTTTGTATGTAACGCAATGGTGAGGGGAGAAACGAGAGTGTTGGAAGAGGTTGAAARCCTGTCTAGAATTAGAATCTTGAGATATCGCACTGACCCTCACTTGCGCCTTCCCCGCCAAATAACGCCGTCGCTATGATGCTCTCATTGATGAGCCACGCCCCTTCCATTTTAAGATGCATCTATTCCCTCGGCCATYAGCGCCTTTTTGTACTCCGTCATTGCTTTTGAGATTGCTTTGATGGTCGGTTCCATCATCTCCCTTACCACCYTCTCGCCGCCACTAACAGACTTTGGATCCCACATCGTTTTCTTTCCCGTCCGCTGGTAGATGTCTTTGATCTCTCCCTTTTTCCTGCTTATCACCTCCGCCTTTTCGGTTTCGGCATCAGCAGCGACTGCATTGATGCGGTCTATTGATCTCTCCAGAGTCTCGACCATTTTAGCCAGCTCGCCCGCTCGATCAGGATCACCAGAGAGGAAGATGGCCCAAAAGAGATGGAGAAACTCTAGAGAAAAATCAAATAAGTCAGCCCTATTTCAATGCTAAAATGAAGTGCTAGATCACGCGATCTGCATGGAAATCCGAGAGTRTAGGCATTTACCAGTTGTAGTCGATTGAGTCAGTGTCAATCTGTCAAATAACTTCTGGGATAAGCCAGCTAATGCAGATTGGGCATTGAAGCCATCGAGTTCCAGTCGACGCGCTTTTACCCCATCCAAAATCTGATTCTGAGCATTCATGAGGCTCGCTTTGCTGCCCACGTGGGGTGTCTTTTCCTCATCCTCGCTATCGCTGTCTTCCAGCACACCAATAGCTGAGGTCAAATCTAGTCCGCGGCCTCTACCATTTCCCATACTCACGGGATCCACATCAGCTCTTAAATCGGATACTAGCTCCGATGGAACTTGTTTGGCGTACAAGGCTGCTTCCGCTGACACATCCGATTTCTGGTTTGCGAAGAATGCGCTTTGCTCTTTGATGTTGAGCATGATCCGATTCTCTTCTGCATCGCCCTGCAGATCTCTCAACGCAAGTAAGTTGAATGTCTCTTCGTCCATCCCGATAGGATTCGCAGGATCAACATCGGAAGGAGCTACTTGGGCCATCAATTTCTCACTCAAGCTGTTCAGAGTTCTGACGATCGGAACTTTGGCAGCAGAACCGGGCCGCATCGTGAAATCTGCACGATTACCACCTTTGCTACCGCCCTGGTTCTCCTCATTGCCTTCCAGGTCTATAATGTGTGGTATATGCAGACCCAGAAGTCTCTGACTCAGACCCGCGTCGTTGCTCGCATCAAGATATCTATCAAAGGTGGGATCGGTGCCATCAGTCTCGACAATACGCTCCCCTTTGAGTTTCTTGAATAAGCGACTGAGGAAGAACCTCGACCAAAACTCCATCTCATTCAACTTAGGGACATTCTCATCATATACTCGTTTTACCAGTGGATGTTGACTGAAAATGAGCTGTACTTGCTCAGCACTAATATTCATCTTCAGCTCGCCATCGACCTGCCGAGGTTTC
Source organism: Lachnum nothofagi (assembly GCA_003988875.1). Taxonomy (NCBI): domain Eukaryota; kingdom Fungi; phylum Ascomycota; class Leotiomycetes; order Helotiales; family Lachnaceae; genus Lachnum; species Lachnum nothofagi. The sequence continues at coordinate 7,833 of QYSG01019512.1, forward strand.
ACCGCCGACAGTACATTATACGCTCCTCGCTTTTGATGGGTTTCGACGGCATGCGCTCTTAGTATATTAGTTCTCGTAGACCAAAATTGAGAATTAAACTGTGAATCTGAGATGGTATCTGGCTTGGTACGCCGCGCCTCCATGTACGTCCGGTGCAGCGCAGGGTCCTTCTTCATTAGAGATTGCTGCAATTCGATATCGATTTTCAGCGCTGCATCATCGTACCATCGGTTTGACCCAGTACTTTGCTTCGAGGTCACAGCACTCGCAATAGCCATAGCAGCAGATGCTGGTGCTGCACCATTCGCTTTCGGCACGCTGGCATCATTGGCCTTGACAGCACTGATTAAGTTGGTCAAGACGTCTTTGATGGCGTTGGCTTCTCCTCGAGGATTTGAAGGAGAGTTGAAGTGGAATAGGTGAGTGACAGATTCTGAGGCGTCAGGTGGCTTCTCGAAGACCTTGAGCATCACCTTGGCCGCCGTCTCTGGGGTCTGCTGCAGATCTAGAGCAAATTAGCTSCGGCCCCGGCGACATTTAGGAAAGCCCACTGGTGATATTCGCAACGGCGATGCTCGCAGCTTTCGATGCATCTCGTTCACCCACGGGCATCCACTGGAGAGACTTCTGATCTCTGGCGATGGTGAGCGTGCCGTCCTTCTTCTTGTATGCGGCGGCTCCTTGAATTGACGACATTGTGTTTGGATCCTCGCGCACACCCGACCCGCCAGACGACGATGTCACTCTCGACTRGGCTACGTTGTCCCGGTGCCTRTGACTATGGCAGGCACATTATCGCACGTGCCCCACTTGCTCGTTCAGTACTGGACAGTACAGTACTGTACAGTACTGTACTGTAGGGGGGAGCAGAGCCGCACCTGCATAAAATATTCTTGGCGCACGGCTCCTGCGCAATCCGCATCAACACCTTCACTCGCTGTCTCCTACTATCGCTATGCTTTCGCTCACTCGTTCCTGCCGTTGGCAGCTTGCTCGAACGAAACATCCTATCATCCCTCTCGCGTGCCCCAGAAGAACCAGACACGTTGCTACGACTGTCTCGCCGCGCAATGACAATGACGAGTTCCTCACCGGCGCAACTGCGAATTACGTCGATGAGCTGTACGAGGTGTGGAAGGAGGATCCCAAAAAAGTCCACCTCTCGTGGGACATCTACTTCCGGAATATGGACAGAGGCATTGACTCGACGCAGTCCTTCATCCCCCCTCCTTCCCTCCGTAACTTCCCCACGGCAGCTGCGACGAGTGCGACTGGCGCCGGCTCCAGCATCATCAAACATATGAAGGTCCAGCTGCTCATCCGTGCCTACCAAACCAGAGGACACCTCATCGCAGACCTCGACCCTCTCGGTATCCGCAGCGAAACCAAACAATTTGGAGTGGCAAACCCTCAAGAGCTTTCTCTCGCATATCACCAACTCAGCGAGGATGACCTCGACACTGAAATTACACTGGGACCCGGTATCTTTCCCCATCTCGTCGAAAGCGAGGGCATTGAAAAGATGCTCCTCCGCGACATCCTCAAATGCGCCACCAGGGTCTATACCCGCAAGATCGGCTTCGAATACACCCATATGTCTAGCAAGACACAATGTGACTGGCTACGCGAGCGAATTGAAATTTCCGCCACAAAGCCAGAGCAGTGGCAGTACTCCGTCGACGAAAAGCGTCGGATCCTCGATCGCCTGATCTGGAGCTCGAGCTTCGAAGAGTTCTCTGCGTCCAAATTCCCTAACGACAAGCGCTTTGGYCTTGAAGGTGGCGAGAGTCTTATTCCTGGCATGAAAGCCTTGATCGACAGAAGCGTCGACTATGGTGTTAAAGACATTGTCATCGGTATGCCGCATCGTGGACGCCTCAACATCCTCAGCAATGTTGTACGCAAACCAAATGAGTCMATATTCAGCGAGTTTGCCGGCACTGCTGCAGGCGAAGACGAAGGCTCTGGTGATGTCAAATATCATCTTGGCATGAACTTCCAACGACCTACGCCATCGGGAAGGCGCGTACAGCTCTCCCTTGTCGCGAATCCTTCCCATCTTGAAGCGGAAGAYCCTGTCGTCCTTGGCAAGGCACGCGCTATTCAACACTACAACAGTGATGAGCGTTGGGGTAACACCGCCATGGGTGTTATCTTACATGGTGATGCCGCCTTCGCTGCCCAGGGCGTAGTCTACGAATGTTTTGCTTTACATAACCTGCCAGCATACTCCACTTCTGGCACCGTCCATATCATTGTCAATAACCAGATTGGCTTCACTACGGACCCACGATTCGCCCGGTATGTACAAATKTCCCAGAAAYCATAAGCTATTCAGGTGCCTTTTAGATCGAGCGTTACTGACTTTGTCGCAGATCCACCGAATATTGTACTGATATCGCCAAGACCATCGATGCACCAATCTTCCACGTCAATGCYGACGATGTCGAGGCTGTCAACTTCGTTTGCCAACTGGCCTCTGATTGGCGTGCGGAGTTCCGTAAGGACGTTGTCATTGATCTCATCTGTTACAGRAGGCATGGTCACAACGAGACAGATCAACCATCTTTCACCCAACCCTTGATGTAYAAGACTATCAATAAGAAGCAAAAATCCCTGGACATCTACGTCGACAAGCTCTTGAAAGAAGGCAGTATGAGCGGCGACGATATCGAAGAGCACCGTAAGTGGGTCTGGGGCATGCTGGARGAGAGCTTCTCCAAGAGCAAAGATTACCAACCAACATCAAAAGAATGGACTACATCTGCTTGGAAYGGTTTTAAGTCGCCCAAGGAACTTGCTACGGAAATCCTYCCTCACGAACCAACCGCTATTTCCAGACAGACTGTTGAGCATATTGGCACAACCATCGGAAGCGCACCTGAAGGATTCAATGTTCATCGTAATCTTAGACGGATCCTCGACAATCGTGTKAAAACAGTATCYGAAGGCCAAAACATTGATTGGGCCACCGCAGAAGCCCTTGCTTTTGGATCTCTTGTTAACGAAGGCCATCATGTCCGCTTATCCGGCCAAGACGTCGAGCGTGGAACCTTTTCACAGCGACACGCCGTTCTGATTGATCAGGAGAATGAAGAGAGATACACTCCTCTTCAACACATCAGCTCGAAGCAGGCCAAGTTCGTGGTRGCTAATTCGGCGCTCAGTGAGTATGCTACGCTTGGCTTTGAGTATGGGTACTCTCTGTCCAGCCCCAATGCTTTGAGCATCTGGGAAGCCCAATTCGGTGACTTCGCCAATGGTGCTCAGACCATTATTGACCAATTCCTTGCCTCCGGAGAGGCTAAGTGGATGCAACGCTCCGGCCTCGTCATGTCTCTTCCCCATGGCTACGACGGACAGGGACCTGAACACTCCTCAGGCCGTATGGAGAGATTTCTACAGCTGACTTGCGAATCTCCCTTCTTCCTCTCGCCTGATAAGCTCGAGAGACAGCATCAGGATTGYAACATGCAGATTGCATGCATGACCACTCCGTCGAATCTCTTCCATATCCTGAGAAGACAACTTCATAGACAATTCCGCAAGCGTAAGTYCCTTCTTRAATATCTCATYTCTKGTGGCRCTTTCAAGTTYAGCATATCYCTTCTCCATCCTGCCTAATCCGTTCTTCTCCCTATCATACAAGTACGTTGACTAATCTCACTTAGCTCTCATCATATTCTTCTCCAAGTCCCTGCTCCGACACCCTATGGCGCGATCTTCRATCGAGGAATTCACWGGCGAATCCAGCTTCCAATGGATCATCCGCGACCCAGAACATGGCAAAGCCATTGCCGAGCCCGAAGAAATCGAGCGCGTCATCCTATGCTCAGGCCAAGTCTACRCTGCRCTGYACAAGTACCGCGGCGAGAAGGGCTTYAAGAAGACAGCCATCACCCGCATCGAACAGCTCAACCCCTTCCCTTGGGAGCAGCTCCAAGAGAACCTCGACAGCTACCCGAACGCGAAGACTATCGTCTGGTGCCAGGAAGAACC
>QYSG01019545.1:0-12292 GCA_003988875.1 Lachnum nothofagi
CAATTTTTAAACTATTATTTATTTAATTTTAAAATTATTTATTTTTTATATAATAATTTTTATTATATTATTTTATATTTTATTTTAAATTTTTTAAATAGTTTTATATAAATTATTTAATAAGTTTTTTTTAATTTTTTTATAATATTATAATTTAATTATTAAACATTTAAAGAATATTATTTTATTTTTATTTTTTAAAAAATATAATATACTTTCTATTTTTTCTTTTTTTATAATTTAGTATATATTCCGAAGGCAATTTGCTTTATTTTTAATTTTTATAATGACTTTAAAGAAACTATGGAAATTATTAGGATTTTGCTTTTTTCCCTAAAATATATAATTTATAGTAATATTTTTAAAAAAATCTAAAAAACTATATATAAATTTAAAAATAAATTAACGATTATTTATGATTTTTTTTTTTAATTAACTTTTAATTATTTTAAATTTTTAATAATATTATTAAATTTAATTATAAAAAAAATAATTATTTTTTTTAATGTTTTTTTAAAATTATATTATAATTTTATTTAAATTTTTTTAAATATATTTAATTTAATTATAATTATTTTTATGGAATTCTTTAAATATTGTAATTTTAAAATTTATATATATAATAAAATATTTTGAAAAATTAGAAAGTTTTTTAATAATTTTGTATATTTTATATTTTATATATTTTATAAGTTTTTTTTTTGTTTTGGTTATTTATTATTTTATATTTTTAAAAGGTTTTATTTATAAGTTTTAAGTATTTAATAATATTAGTATTATTAAAGTAAAGTTTTTCTAAATTATTTAAAAATAGTATAAAATAAATTATTTTAATATATTATTTATTTGAATTATTTTTATTTTTATAATTAGAATTTTCTAAGTTTCTAGAATTTCTAAAACTAGGAAAAAAACCTAAATTATTATTTTTATTATTATTATTATTATTTTTTAGGTTTTTTTTTTTATTGTTTTTTTTTTGGGGGCTTTTTTGCATAGGCTTTAAAGTTTTTAAAGCTTTTTTTTTTTATTTTTTTTACTTAGATTAATAATATTAAAAGTTTTTTTTAAATATATTATTTATTTTTATATATTAATTATAAGGTTTTTTTTATTAAATTAATGGCCTTTTTTTTAGGTTATTTAACGGAATATTTTCCAATAGAAATTCTTTTTGAAAAATTAATAAATCTATTGGCTAAAAAATCAATGGATTTCTTTAAATATTTAATAAATTAATTCTTTGGTTATTTAAAAAAAATACTTTTTGGTTTAATAAACTTTATAGCTTTTGCGCCATTATAAACTTAAGTATTTTAATTAATGCTATTATTAAATTATTTCAATAAATTATTTTAAAATATTATATAATTATATAATTTTTTAAAATAACTATAATACTTAAAACAAAAAAAATAAGAAATAATAATATTTAATGTTTTCCGCGGAATTTAAAGGTTTTTGGCATTTGTTAATACTCCGGAAACTTATGATTTTTTTTTATTAATTTTTTTTTATTAATTTTTTTTTTTTTTATAAAATATCCAAAAATTTTTATTAATATTTAATTAATATAATAATTATTATTTATAATATTTTAATTTTTAATTTTTTAAAATATCCAAATATTAATTTTTATAATTTCTAAAATATTTAAATATAATTAATATTTAATAAATTTTTTATTTTTTCGGTATTTTAATATATTTGATTTTTTGATTTTTAAATATTAGTTTATTTATTTATTTATAATTTAAAATATATAAATATTAATAATAAAATTATTTTTATTATATTAGGTTATTATATTTATTATAATAATTTAATTCAGCTTTTTATATTATAAAAATCCAAATAAATAACTTTATAAATATTATTACCTATAATTTAGAATTTAAATTAAAAGTTTTTTAATATTATATAATTTAAATAAAATATAAAAAATAAAAAACTATTATTAATAAAATTTATTATATATATTATTTTTAATAATATATTTTATTGCCATAATAATAAAATATTTAAAATTAAAGTAATATATTATTTTTTTTATTTATTATTTGAATTATATAAAAAAAATAATAATTAAAATTCCAAAAACATTTCTATATCCTTTAATATAAGCTTTTTCTATATATCTAATACTATAAAATATATTTATTTTTTATATAAATTATTATATATATAAAATCAAAAATTTTTTTTTTTTTTAATAAAATTTAATATATAAGTAATATTATTTAAAGTTTAATTAAAGGGCTAAATATTAGGTATAATTTCGTTTATATTATTGAAAAAGTAAAGTTATTTATAGTTTATATAGGACCGGGGTAATTACGTGCTCTGGTTATATGCAGATCGATTCACCCCGTTACAATATATTCACTCATTATAATATAGTCAGCTATCAAGAATCCCCCTCGCATCTCGCATGCGCACACATCCCTACTCAGATACACCGACCATCATGACACCCCTTTGGACATACTTCCTGACTCGAAGGCGCCAGAAACGCAGACCCGCAGTGATAAAGGATGCCAAGCTTGCAGTCTGCCGTGAGATTCGGGCCGGCCTTGCCACAGAATGATCCGTATGCGTTGCACAAGCAGGCCTTTTTCTGAGTGCCTGGTACGGGATTGTAAGGAAGGGCAGTAGCTAGACAGACGAGAGATGCAAGAGGAAGTATCTGTTTGAAGAGCTGCATTATGTAGTGGTGGCTTGATAGTTAGCTACTCGTCGCAGGAAAATTTAGGGGCACGTACTCGAGAGCCGAGTTTGATTTGAAAGGCGTGGGGTTAATAGGTTTTCAGCGACCTGGTATGGTTTGCGGATTGATTTTTGAAGTGGTAGAATATATAAGGAAGAATATGTACTCTATTTATATTAAGGACAATCTTGCCTTGGGAATCATCTGCGGGACATGAATAACCTAAGAACTTGGGGCTGTGACACAAATTGAAGACATGACACATGACTTCGAGCTTCCTCGCAATGAGTCATGCTCTGCGTACAAACGCACATTTCAAAGAACTACTCTCATTGCCTACAAAGAATGGTTCAGTTGTAGGCTTTCTGAAAGATGGCGAAGCAGACAAAATCTGACCAAGTCAAGGAGATGTCTCTCATGGGAGCCGAGAAGCATGGCGACGGTGATCATTGATAGTGCAGGCTCTTGAGAATTAACACTACCAGAAGATCCAGGCTTGACGAGAAGGGAAGAGGCTAGGAGAATCATAGATCCGAGTCTGTCTTGAGCTCTAGATGCCATCGATGATAAGCGCTTGAAAGGGGATTAAGCGAATGCTCTTGAAACAGGGTCACGTGCAGGGCGCTGACCCAATGCCTCGAAAAGTCCTGCCTTTTTGGAATTCGGTTCGTCAAAGACCGCGATAGGTCAATATATCTGTGTAATAAGCATCGCGAAGCCTCGATGAAGTGTAAAAAGACTTGTAAAGTCGACAAATAACCGCGTGTCAGGCCGCGTAATTTGCGTTTTTCCGAGCTGCCCGCAATTATTTGTCCGAATACGAAGCAGGGTTTGGAATTGCGGGGGACGCGAATACCTTCGTGGGTATTTTCCATTCAACCTCTTCAGTCAGCCCTCTCCAAATAATGCTTTTAAGACCAACGTCCCTTCGAAGTGTCGCAAGATAGACGGCAAGTTTTAATCGATCAAATTTTGAGGACCTCTCTCTACACTGCCAAAAAGGCTTGACGAGACTTTAGAGAGGATACTCAGGCTTGACCCGAGCGCAAACCCGTCCAGCTATTAGAGATTTCCCCCTGAAGTCACTCAGCGAATCTTCTACCATCTAGTGGTTTCAGGATATCTCCCATCACACATGGACATGTTCGTTCTCCATGTGCCGTTCAGCCGCTCACCCTGAGGTTAAGAGGCTCCATTATGCTTCTGCCGTCCTCGCTAAACACGGATATATTTGCCGGTACCCCTACCAAAAAGCTCGGTGGCGACGATTCGTGGGGCAGAGCAAGGCTTGACCCCCTGAAAACCACCAACAGAAAATAGAGATCAACATCGCCATCTGGGCCGCGCAAGAGACGTCGTGGCCGGTAAATATATATTCCAGCTCGTCATCATGTTGTTTGGGGCTCATCCAGCAGTTCGCTGTTGCTGGTTTCCTACATCTTTTTGGTTAAGCTTCCACATTCGTTCTATTTGATTCTTTTGCGCTGCAAGATGCTTCATCGTTCTTTGTTCGCCGGCCTTGCAGTCAGCCCAGTTGCCTGGGCTGCTCTGCAAGTCACAACTTCCCATGGGACTGTCCAAGGAGCAGTGTCCAGCCTCAACAGCGCCGCCAATTCATTCAAAGGCATTCCATACGCAACCCCACCGGTCGGTGATCTTAGATGGACTGCTCCTATCTCGCCCGCCAACTGGACTGGAGTTCTAAACGCCACATCATTCGGGGCAGATTGCGCTCAAAGCTACTCGGGGCTCGGTCTCTTCTCTTCCGGCAGCTACGACATCTCGGAAGACTGTCTCTACATGAACGTCTGGACGCCAGCAAACGCTACCTCTACTTCAAGCCTTCCAGTGTATGTTTGGATCTATGGTGGGCGATTTGAGGGAGGTGCGGGAAGTGTGCCGACGTATGATGGTTCTCAGATGGCGGCTAAGGATATCGTGGTTGTAAATTTCAACTACCGCATGGGTCCGTTTGGCTTCCTTGCTCATCCGGATCTGGATGCTGAGTCTGGACATAATGCTTCGGGAAATTATGGGATCATGGATCAGATTCAGGCTCTTACTTTTGTGCAGGAGAATATTGCTGCTTTTGGCGGTGACCCGGATCATATCACCGTTGGTGGGCAATCAGGTATGATGATCTTTCCTCCGTCTCGGATTCTCAAAGTCATGCAGCGCAAAAGGAAAACACGAAGAAGTCTAACAGTTTCTCACAGCTGGTTCGGCGAGCGCGCTAGACATGATGTACAGTCCTCTCTCCAGCGACAAGATTGTTGGCTGCATTGCTGAGAGCGGTGCTCGTGGTCCCCATGATCCATCGACCTACGGCCTGGCTACAGCTCACCGTTCCAAAGAAGCTGCCTTGGCTAGTGGTGTTTCTTTCCTGTCCACGATGAACGTCACTTCCATCGCCGAGCTCCGCAACGTCTCAATGAGTACTCTTTTAGAAGCTGATAACGACATGGACGACGTTCTCTCCGATACCGTCTTCGCCAACTCCTCATTCATATCCGACCCACCCCTCTGGCGCCCCGTGATCGACGGCTACGTCCTCCCCTACATCTACGGCGAAGCCCTCTCCAAGAATGCCCATGGCGACATCCCCATCCTAACCGGCGACAACAGCGGCGAGACCTCCAACAGCACCATGACCCTCTCCTCCTTCCAGTCCACCTACTCCGAAATCCTCCTCGGCAACCTCTCCACCTCCTTCTTCGCCGCCTACCCCGCCACCACCTCCGCCGAAGCCGGCAACCAGAGCTTCGCCTTCTGGGACGACCAGCAGCGCGTCTCGACCTGGGACTGGGCTCAAGCGTGGTCCGCAGGCGGCGCTACCGCAGACGTCTTCCTCTACTACTGGAACCACGCGCCGCCGAACCAGACGGCGGGCGCGTATCACGGCAGTGAGCTCTGGTACGCGTTTGGGAACTTGCCGACGTATTATAACTATACATGGACGGCGCAGGATTATGCGCTGCAGGCGCAGATCGGGGAGTATTGGGCGAGTTTTATCAAGACGGGGAATCCGAATGGGGGGAATTTGACGGAGTTTCCGGCGCATTCGAATCAGACGAGCGTTATGTGGATTGGCGACCAGACGGGCGCGGCGCCTTTGACGCATAACTCTTCGAGTACGGCTCAGTTTGATGTCATTCAGCAGTTCTTCTCTCAGCAGATTGAGTTTTAGGCTGGAGGCTGCTATGTCCGTTCTGACTTCTTCTGCCGAAGCTGAAGAAATCCGCGATTAGGTTTTATAACAAGATCTGGAATAAAGATTTATCGAAAAATTGGCTGCCCTGAAATTAAGATGCTGAATGGTGATGTGGCTGTAGATCTTACCGGATTCCTCTCGATTCTTGCCCTCAAGCTCTCACAACATTCTCCCCCATACGCAAAGCCTTATACCATCCGCCCACTCTCCTTCTCCCTCTCCATCAACCTCGAACTCGTACTACCCCTCACAATACCCCCAAATTCCTCCAACCACTCCCCGCGCCTCTGAAACTTGCGCCGTACCCATATATACTCAAAGCCCCTCGCGCCCATATACCGTAGAATCCCCCTAGATACAGCACGCGCTAGCAGTTTAGCGTTGTTAAGGATTGGCTCAGAATTACTCGCTAAGCTCAAATGCTCTCCACTCTAGGAGTTTTGACCAATACAAAGCTTACACTAAACTGCTAGCGCGTGCTGTATCTAGGGGGATTCTACGGTACTCCGCCAGCAGATGGTGCAGCAGTTTCTCGTCGGTCCAGAGGTTTAGCGTGACTTTTCCGTGGAGTGACCAGTGGATGGCGTAGAGTTTCTTGCAGGTGAGACCGAGGCAGGTTGAGGTGTTGGGGAAGGGGGTGAGGAGGCGGAAGATGTGGAGGTGGAGTTCGGCGGGGAGGGGGGTGAGTGCAAAGAGAATCTTTTGTAAATACGCTAAATACGCCGTTTTATAGCGGCAGGAATATCCCTTGTTTAGCAAATAAAGCCCTAGTCTTTGCTAAAATTTTAAATTAAATATATTTTTTATATTTTATAAAGTTTTAATATTATTAATATAAATAATATATTATTATAATTAAAATAAAAATATATTATATTAAAATTTTTTATTTTATTTTAAATTATAGTATTTTATTAATTTTATAGATTTAGTAAACCTTTTTATTTTTTGCTATTATTTGCTTTTTTTTCTATATTATTAATTAATATATTATTATTTTTATTATTTTTTTAATATATATTTTATTATAAAAATTAATAAAATTTAGTTTTTTAAAAAAAATTATTACTATTATATATATTTGGTTTTATATATATATAAAATAATTAACTTAAAATAATAATATAAAAATCTATTATAAATAATATTTAAATTAAAAACGCTAATTTTTAATTTAATTTATAGTTTTATTTATATTATATTTGTTTTATATAAAAGCTTAATTAAATATATATATATTTTGCAAATTAATGTTTTTTTTTCATATATATTAAATTTTTAAATATTAAATATTAATATATATTTATTTTAATTAAATTTAAATTTTTTAATAAAAATTAAAAATTATATTTTAAGTATATATTTATAAAATAAATTTTATTTCTAAAAATAAAAATAATTATATTCTTAGCTAAGTGATACAAAAGCATTAATTAATTGGCTTTCATTAAGCTATTTATTTTAAATAAAAGTAAAACTATTCCTAAAAATCATTTAAATTAGAAAAAGGAATTTAAAAAATTAAAATTACTTTATTGTAAAAAAGAATTCGCAAATTCTCTAATTTAATTTAGTTTTTTTAATATATATATTAATTATTAATATATAATTTTCTATATATTAAATTATTTTTTTAAAAAAGTATTAAAAATTCTAATACTTGCCAAAATTTATATAAATCTTAAGTTAATTATAATATCCTTTATTAATACTAATAGTTTTGATTTAGAATAATATATATTTACTAATATATATAAAATTAGCCTATAAATTAAAAATAGCAAACCATTTTTTTTTAATATATTTATATAGGTTCCAATTTTATTTATTTTACTTAATTATAATTTTTTTAGGAATAAAATTAAATATAATTTAAACTAATTTAAATATGCTAGTATATATACAATACATAAATAATGCGGCTTTAATATACTTATTAGTAAAACAAAGTATTTTATTTAAAAACTAATAATTAAAAGTTTATTTAAAATATTATTTGCAAATAATATATTTAATTTTATTTTAAGGGTTTACTAGTGAAGTATTATTTGAATTAAAAGTAAACTATATAATATATTATTCTATAGTAGAATTATTAATAAAACAATAATATATTATTTAATTTAAATAAAGGTTTTATATTTATTTTTAAATAATATAAATTATATATATAAAAATATTATTGTTTTTAAATTAAATTAAAATATTAATATAAAATATAAAAATTTTAATTTTAATGCAATATATAAATATAAATAGTTTTATGTTTTTTTAATTTATATTATGTATAAAATCTAATAAAGTAAAATATTCCTACTATACCAAAACCCAAAAACAATATTTAGCAATTTATATAATATTTTAAATTTATATATTACTTTAATTAATAATATTTATTAGCATTGGCTAATTCTTATTTGAATAAAAAATAAGTATATATTTTAAGTAAAAAATTATTATTAAAAATAAGGCCTAGTTTTTATTTTTATTTTTAAATAGTTTTATGAAAAAAATAGTGATTGCTAGTAATATATAATCGGATTATTTATTAATAAAAATAGAAACTATTATTAACAATTTTGGCATTATAATCTTTGGCTAGTTTTGCTAGTATTTGCTAGTATTTGCTTTTTAAAACTATAATTAATTATAAATATATTAAGATTATTAAAAAAATATTTTTTATAAATATATAAATTATTAATTTTAAAAAATTTTATTTTATTTATATTTATATTAATTTTAATTTAAATTATAATTTTATAATTAAATTTATAGTAGTATATATTACAAATAATTCTTCGCTAAACTATAAATATAAAATTTACTAATATATAAAAGTAGCGGTATTTCTAATAAAATATTTTAAAATTTATAAAAAATATAATAAAAATATTAAAAACTTTATTAATATAATAAACATTTAAAAAATACAGCCAAATAACCTAATATTAAACCTTAAATAGTTTTATTTAATATTATAAATCAAAAAACTTATTATACAAATAATTAAAACTATTAAAAAAAATAAAAAAAGTATTTTAAAATATTATAAAAAATATATTAAATATTATAATAATAATAATATTAAAAATTAATAAAATTATAAAAATTAAAATAAAAATAAAAAATAAAAATAAATTTATTAAATTTTTAATAAATTAATAAATATATAAAATACTTTTATTTTAATTTATATTATATTTTAATATAATTTATAATAAAATTAAAGTAAAATTATTGCGGAAAATATTAGCCAAAATAAGGAAATTATCGTAGGGTCTAGAGCCTAGCGTGTCTACCGAAGCTTTACTTCCGGGTGAGTGTGAGGGATCGTCGGTATGTGGCGGCCGATGTTGAGGCTTGCGGTGTGCTTTCGAGAGAGTCTTGACTTTGTGATGCGGTGGTGAGATCGTGGCTGGGAGCGGTTGTCATCGTGATATGCCGCGAGATGGAGTGAGTGATGGATTTGGAACGAAGTTGGGGAGCTGGAGGTCTCAAAGACTTTGTCTCCCTAGATTCACAAGATTTCTACCCAACGTTTCTGTCACATTCACTGCAGAAGAGGTGATGCTTGGGTTCAGCCAAGACAAATTCTCCACCTCAGTTTCAATCTCCGATCAATTCAACCACCCAAACAGAATTGCGAGAGAAGATGTCTGATACAACAGAAGAAAATTCCACAAACGAGGTACATAGTCTCATCATCGTCGTGGGAATGTGATTTCTGAGCTAATGGTATCTAGCAGGAGGAGACCAACCTCGAAATGGCGACTCCCCCCCTCCAAGATTCCTCGATCCCAGCTCAACCTAAGGTCAGCCTCGTCACACTACCGCCGGAGATTCAACTTCATATCTTCAGCCTCCTACAAGACCAGCCTGTCGCTTCCATCTGTCTCGGTCTCACATGCAAGAAGTTCTATCCCATGCATCGACAGTATCATACCCAACTTCCGGTTCAAGACCTTGATTGGCTCAGAAGCCAGACTATGTTCAATCTGAGGGCAGATCTCATGGTATCTCAAGGCTTCGTGTATCATAAGGGTCGTGGCTGGGGGAAAGGCAAGGTCAGAAAAGGTGTATATCGTGCGCGGCGATCCATCCTGGGCGGAAAATTATACATACAGTAGTACGGTCAAAATGAGGGGAGCATGGAGTTGGTCATGAAGGCATGAAGACTCAAGGGGACTATCTGAGACGGAGTTTTACTCGGTTTCATGCTTGCGGAGGTATGTTTTGGGAAGTGGGCAGTATGTGGATGAAAGCGAGAGATTGCGTGGAGCGGGACTGAGCTTCGAGCATTGGAGAATGCGAAGGGGGGAAGTAGCTGCAACTTTGCGGATTTAAGACATCCGGAGCTTTGATATGCAATCAAAATATCCATCAAATCAGGATTCAAGTGCTCTTCGTCAAGGTGCATTGTGAATACTACTTAGTACGGCTATCCGAGGATCGCCACATGACAATCACTCCGTCAAATTACATAAGGCTTTTGAATCCACTCTATTGTATTTAAAAGACACATCTTCTAAAAGCATCGGTCCAAGTCTTGTGAGCCCATACGCCAAAATGCCTGAGTACAGCGTCAGAGCAGAACCAGCAGTCGCTGAGAACTCCGTCCTAAACGGTCCTGCCTCTAGCAAAGGTATAGCTGTATGTCTTGCTCAACGATAGCATCTATTCTAACTCCCCTCTAGTCGAAAACTTGGCACAGCAAATGTCAAATCTCCAGGTTCAAGCACTCCCATCCCTCGAATCAGCCAAAGCAAACATCACCACCATCCCCACCGAGCTACAACTCAATATCTTCAACCTCCTCGCACCAACCACCTCCGTCTGCCTCGGCCTGACCTGCAAGAAGCTCTATACCATACACTGGGCGAAGCACGGAAAAGTGAAGCTCTGGAAATGCGACGTCGACAACGACGAGATTCCGTACGAGTATGAACTACTTGACCTGCTGGAGGGATGGTTTGACAAACAAGGCTATTGGCGTCCTTGTGATAGGGATTATAGAATATGGTATAGCCGGGAGCAGGGTCGAATGGTGGGATTGAAATTGCATTATTATAAGAGGGGCGATGGGCATGAGGATGAGGTGTTTGTTAAGCCTTAAAAAGGATAAAAATAGGAGTCTGATAGGACATTTGTTATTTCTCTGAATAAAGTATTGCTTTTGAACTGGTGTTGAACTTGCTGTGAAGTGCCGTATTATTTACTGGCAGTCTGTTGGAATTCCACAGCATTAAATACCCCTATCCATCAAAGACGCGCCCATTTCATCTCGATAAGTCATCCAGTTTGCATTGATGATCCACCCTGAGACACAAACTTCAAAATCAAAATGTCGACCAAAAACCAAACATCTCCTCATGACGGTCGGATGAATCAAGATGCTGTTAGCTAGATCTCATGTAAGTTGACGCCTGCTACAATATAGCACTATGCAGACTGAATAAAAGCTAGCAAAGGAGAAACTTCAAGTAGTCTCTATTAAACCAGATCCTCATGATCATGCCTCAGACGCAGTCGAGTCTCGATTACACGCAGTGTAAGAAATTTAAATTTTGAGTTTGAGTATAAGGCCAGACTCAACTTAACTCAAATCCAAAAATAGCATACTCAAACTCAACTCAACTCAAATTTGAGTATACTCAATTTGAATTTAAGTTTATTTAAGCCGTATAACATATAACTTGAGCCGTATAGCATATAACTTAAGCCTTATAATATGTAACCTAAAGCCATATATATTGTAACGGAGTGAATCGATTTGCATGTAACTAAAGTATATAATTACCCCGGTCCTATATAAACTGCAAATAACTTTACTTTTTTAATAATATAAACGAAATTATATTTAATATTTAGCTTTTTAATTAAACTTTAAATAATACTATTTATATACTAAATTCTATTAAAGGATTATTTTTTCTTTTAGTTTTATATATATAATAACCTATATAAAAAATAAATATATTTTTGCCTAGCGCAGCGGGCATTGCGGAGACTTAATATTAATTATATTAGAAAAAGTCATTTAAAAATATTCTATTTTTTCCCTAATTTTAATTAATATAAATTTATATTTTTTTTTTTTTGTTTATATATAAATTTTTAATTTTAATTGCTATAATTACTTTTAGCTATAACCAATAAACTTTATAAAAAAAATATAGGCTTATAGTATTAAACTAGCATATTCAAATGGCTTTTTTATTTTTATAATAGCTCTAAAGCTACGTGTAATGCGGCTCTTTGAAGTTTTTGATGGAGTGGCCGGGGTAGGGCTCTAGCCCGCACGTGCCTGCAGCCTGCACTGTACGCTCTGGCCACGTGCCTGCAGCTCTGGCCCGCACGTGCCACTTCAGCCA
>QYSG01019556.1:0-58324 GCA_003988875.1 Lachnum nothofagi
ATAAAATATTTTAATATTTTAAATTATTTTTTAATATATTTTTTATTTTATATAAAAATTATATAATATTATAAAATATAAATTAAGAAATTATTAAAACAATAAATTACAAAAATTTAAATAATTATTTTTATATTTTATTTATATTAATTAAATTTATTATTAATTTATATTTTTAATAAAAAATAAAAAAATTATTGTATTGTTTTTTGTAAAAATATTTTAATTTATTATTTATTTTATATTATATATAGAAATTATATAGAACTTTTTGGAGTTGCTATGCAATAATATATTAATTAAATTAATTAAAATTAAAATATATAATAAAATATATTTAATAAATGGCTATAGCATTTAATATAGTATTTTATCTAATATTATAAATTAGCAAATAATTATTAAAATTAAAATAAATTATATGGTAATAAAGCCGGTATACAATA
This sequence comes from Lachnum nothofagi, assembly GCA_003988875.1. Taxonomy (NCBI): domain Eukaryota; kingdom Fungi; phylum Ascomycota; class Leotiomycetes; order Helotiales; family Lachnaceae; genus Lachnum; species Lachnum nothofagi. The sequence continues at coordinate 447 of QYSG01019556.1, forward strand.
AACTCCGCTTATTTTTAAAGTTTTAATTACTAAATTATAATATTTTAGTATTTGCAAATACTAAAAATCCAATATTATTTAATAAATCTATTAATTTTTAAATATTTAAAATATATATATTTAAAAAGTTTCTATATTTTAAATTTAAATGCAATATTATAATTATATTATAATTAATTTTGGAAATTAAAAACTTTAAAAAAAATATATATATAATTTTTAATATTAAAGTTTTAATAATTTCTTAGTATTAATATTATATAAAATTGCAGTTTCTATTATAGAGGCTTAGCCCAAATAGGCCTAGCTTCTACGGCCGTATATTAAATCTCTGCTATTTAACAACCTTCTTTTTTTTTAATTATTAATTATTTTATTATAATTTTATTAAAACTAATGTTTTTTTATTAAATTTAATTAATATATTTTAAATGTTTGTTTTTCCCGAGCTTATGGAATATTTTAATAATGCAATTATTTAAAATTTGCTTTAGGAGTTTATACGGTAGGTTGCACTACTCCGCCTTAATAATAACTAACCTCCTGCTGGCGCTGTTCCTTAAAGAAGTTTATTTACTAAATTAAAAAATATAAAAAATAATTTAATTATATTAAAAAATAGTTAAACGGCGCTAATGATTTAGTTTTATATAATATATATAGAATTTTATATTTTTTTAAATTTTCAATTAATTTATTATTTAAAAATTATAATAATATAATTTATACTATTAATAGTTATGTTAATAGCCTAAATATATTTTTAATGGTTTTTATTAATTTAAAAACTAGTAAAGCTTTTGATGATCTTTTTTTTCCGCTAATATTAAGCAATATTAATAATATAAATAATAAAGTTTTTAATATTTAATTAGAATGTTTATAAGTTTTTTTTAGTAATTGTAACACCAAAAAAAAAATGTTTTTATTAATAAATTAAATTAAAAACTATAAAGAATATTTTAATAAATATTTAAATTTAAAAATTAAAATATTAAATTTAAATAATAAAATTTAGATTAAATAAATAATAAAATTTAAATTAAATAAATAATAAAATCTAAAATTATAATATAAATAATTAATATTATTTTTATTAAAATTTATTAAATTATAAAACTTAAATTATTTAAACTTTAGATTTAGAAAAAATAAATTAAAATATTATAATATAAAAAAGGATAAATTAAAATATTTACGAATTAAAATAGGTGGATTGAGATATTTACCGAAATTTGAATTATAGGGTATTTAGGGATATTTACGGGCTGGCATGTTATCGATCGCCGCTGCCCCGGCAGCCGCTGTGATTATCCTTTTCCATTTCTCGCCTCCCCACTCGCCCGGCTCCTTTCTCACACGGAAAGCTTCCGCTGCTCCCGCGACGACAGCGGCTGTCAATGCTCGTCGTTGCTGTTTCGACTTTTTCTCCTTTGCATCCTCATTCTCCGAGCTCTCGCTGTCGTAGTCCGAAAAGTCACGGCTGGAATTGGAGATTTTAGTCGCAGAACCGAATTTCACGCGTTTGCTATTAGCTGCATTGCGTCGTCTTGTGTGTTCTGAGACTGGCTCTTTTGGACGTTCATATTCAGACCATGGATCTTTTGAGTGTTTACGATACATCATCTCAAATAAATCTTCTGCCGCGATGGGTGGGCTCCGGTCTTTCTCATGTTCCCCTTGCGGCTTAGCTGGCTCTTTTAGTCGTGTGCGATCGAATACTCGGTTTTGGGCTAGAGGTGTGATGGGATCTTCTCGATCTCCCACACGCGGGCCTTGCAGTCTTCGAGCTTCTTCGCCTTCTATGTGACGTCTTGCTGGTTCAGGTAGCCCTTTTGAGCGAGGTGTCGTCGTCTTAGGAGGTTTTGAAGCCTTGTTGGACCTAGGTTCTTGGTTGTAGGCTTCTTGACGGATCGTCTCAGAACTTGACTTTGAGCTCACGGAGGATCTGGATGAACGCGGAGACGGTGATCGAGAGGATGCTTTCTTAGAATCTGTATGTGGGCTTATGGCGGCCCGCATCAAAGATGCCTGGCTTGACAGTGAACTTAGGTTTTCAAGCTCCGGATAGACAGACTCGGCATACGGGTATGGTATTCGACGGACTCGCTTTCGGGTTGATCCCTTCAGAGCCAGTGACGGAGGGGCTGGTCTCTCTGAAAGTTGTTGGCCGGGTGGATCATTGTCCGCTGGCAGCTGGGTGTCTGGTACATCGCTTGAGTTGAGCTCCGGTTCATCCATTTCGCTTCTAAGATTGACAGCTGAAGTGTTGAGCCACTGAGAAACATAGTCAATTGCGGGGTTTGGAAGTTGCGACTGATTCTCTGACGATGTTCCTTCAATTCGAAAGACATGTTCCTGCGAAGAGTCAGGCTCACGCTCTTCGCTGCCATTATTGGCAGTCTCGTCCGGGAATCCTTCATCAGCCTGCTCATTGGATTCATCAGCATTTTCCAAGACGGCTTCCGGTCTAGGTAAAGATGCGTTGGTGGTGCGAAAGCTGGAATTTGCCCACCAAGGCGGTCGATTGGCAGCAGACTGAGTCGCAGCCTCGTCGAGTACACCACTGCGGTCCAGTCTCATCATATATGCTTGGAGAACATCCATATGACGATCAAGTGACGAGCTCCGAAACCCTCTAGCTATCATCTCGGTCCGGAAGCGTCTCCAAACAGTCTTATCATCACCTACATATGTTGATAGTGAGAGCTGAGAGTCGAGAGCGGACACAGAGCCAAGCCGCTGAGCAGCGCGAGCCCGAGTAGCGATTTCCAAGACTGCCTTCCTCATATCCTCAAAATGATCCATACGATTTAGCACTTTGGCAAAACCGTCTTCAACTTTGTTGTCCACTCTCTCGGTGGCGGCCAGCTGCAGAGAATCCAAGAACACCGCGAGCATGGACGTGTAGGTGACGATTTTGGCCCGGTACTTGCCAAGTTCATCGAGCTCTGCTCCAAAGCGAAGTCGATGCCATAGCCTCTTGGGTTGGCTACCTTCTGCCCCCTCTTGTAGCGTATAATATTTCGCGAGTAACTGGTCAAGATTTTCGAGAACTCCCAGACATCCTTTTGAAATTTGTATAAGATTCGAGGTCGCTGCAGAGTTCCCACGGGCTAAAGTCGTATCCGGACTCTTTGTTTCCTTGTAGACAGATTTAAGAACTCCATGAAGACTTCGAACTTCTGTTGCGATTTCCAAGTATTCGCCGCCGGCTTCCCTGCAGTTGCGGTAATTTTTGCGAGCGAGTTGAACGAGGAGAACGATATCGCCAACTGAGTATCCGAAAGACATGCCGAGTTATTGATCATGAAGAAAGATAAGACTGAGAGACTGCGGTCGCTACTGGCGACTTATATGTGGCAAGGTTCACTGATCGCTGTAAGCCGCATTTGCCAATCGCAGTCACCTGCAAGCCGCACTGGGGCGCAGTGTCCCACCAACTCGGTGAACAGTGTGGGTCAGAATGACAGCCTTGCGATACGCCTCATTAATGAGATTTGAGATAGAGAAAGTAATTCATTTACGAAGAGAGAAAATTAACGTAGAAGTCGAATTTTGCTGACAACAAATACAAGAGGGTCAAAAATTAGAATTAGAAAGAAAACTCGGTAGAACACCCCGCTTTTTGTTGTACAGTACTGTAGATATCACCCTGTGGGGCTGCAGGCTTCGGCGTGGCTTGCGCTGAGGCATGCACAGCCTGACCTGAATCGACGATCCACGACCAGTTCCTCCACCCAATCACATAAGAAATCTCAGCCCGCCGCATTCAACTTCAGACTCCACCCAAAATATACTGAAAAAACATCGAGATCAAACCTCGAAAGAAGAATGTTGCAGCGAGGCCTTCAGTGGAGCGGTGCTCGACATAGAGCCCATCCTACCACTTTCGATGACACCGAGCGAAGGCACCGAACCGCCGTTCATATCCACCATTTGCATCTCTGGCTCTGGCTCTAAGGTGGTTCCATCCGACCATAGTGAGTTGTCGGCTTGAGCTGGCTTCGCCTCCTTGCTTCTCGGCACATTCCTCAAGACATCTGGGTTCGCGGACGGCTTTCTACCCATCGACTGCCTGACAATTGGCTTCAACATCGGGACAGAAGCGCATATTATACCGAGACTCGTCTCTAGTGTAGTCCAGATTGCGAACGAGAAAGAGTCCCATTGCGCGTACTTCGGTTTAAGAAATTGCCATGCCACAGACATGCGTGTCAGGCTGGCACAAGCGTCGAAGAGACCGAGTGTGAGGACAAAGACGAGCCCGATCTTTTGCCGCATGGGTAGCTTCATCTTGATCAGATGAGGCACTACAAGTGCAATGAGCCATACGTCCGTCGAGGAATGGAGGATAGCGGATGCGGTCATAATGGGATAATACTTAAAGCACTGTCCCACTTTAATGCCGAATTGATATTCGCCAGTCACGGGATTGCAGACGAAGAAAGACATTGGTAGAAGAACGGCGCCGTAGAGACAAACAAAGACCATTGTGCACCAGATGAGAATTCTTTGTAAGTCCAATTTGAGGATCCGGAGATAAAAGAAGAGAATGCTCAGTTTGGTGAGAACGAGGCACAGCTGGTACGTGAAGATTGTGCCGTAGGATAGCCGGATAGCGATATGTTGGAATCTGAGGGGGATGTTACTGAATGTGTAGCCTAGCCCATATTGGGTCTCTATGCCAACGACAGAAACAACGGCGATGGCACAGAGCCATGCCACAAGAATCAACCAGTCATCCCATCCCCAGTTGCGGATCAGGAGCCGGGAGTAGAAGCGGCCTAGAACAACGAAGCTGGCCACAACCAAGGGTATGATAATGCCTAGCAAAATAGTCGGCACGTTCGAGTGGCCTTGAAGCTGAAGTATTTATTAGCATGTGACTTCATACCGAGAGTGTGGGCAACGCATACATGCTGCGGGAATACCTTCCTGGCCTCCATGATGGTAATGGGTACGTTCTGTCAGGCTCAGTCCATGACTTTCAAGTTTGTGGCTCGTGAGACTTGGTGGTTTCTGATGAGACAACTGCGCGTCGCCACTTTTCCATTATATATTTTCTCTCTCGCACTTCTGCCGTTCGAGCATACCACGCCCCTTCTCCTGTTTGAGACAATGGTATTTCCATCCTCGACCCCACATATTCTGTAAAATGCTGTAAGCAGCGCATCGAACCGCAGTGAGAAGCCTATTCTTAGGCTTCGTGCCTCGTTAAAGAAGGCTCGTCCCGTTGTTTGGGGTCATCAGCATCCGAGGATTTCGTACCATGGCCGGCCCCCAACTTTCTCGACCGCTCGTTGAATTGTGGGCAACGGCCCCAAACTCAGCCAAAAATGCTGTAAATAGCAACTTGTGCGAAGAAATATGCATGTCTTCTTCTTTTAAGCTTTTCCGCGCGGCCAATGAGGGGGCATATATATCGTGTGTTGGTGCAATTCGAGAGCTTATTCGCAGCTGTCAGACGAATAAGCTTACGAGATCTTCGTGGCGCAACCCTATCAAGACGCGTCTGATGATACCGGCAGCTTATCAGAGGTTCAGCCGCAGTCCTTTGGCACGAAGTACATCGTGGAGGCTGGATCGACTGCAGGCTGATGAATCATCGCCGGGTGTCACTCGAAGTAGAAGCATCTGAGAGTCAGACTGCAGATACAATGAAGGAACAACTTGTTGTCTGGCCCTTCTTGGCTGAAAACCAAGCATGCAGAAGAGCTGGACGGAAACGAGGGAGCTGCTTGCTGTCCAGAATTACATACCCGAGCTCTTCAAGGCCGTTATTCTGCCGGGTCCACACACCACCCCGGAACCCCACGGAATATTGCATAAACGCCGATTTTAGCGCCTCAGGGCGTCTTCTAGAAACCCTGACTCAGCAACTCTTATTCTCTTATGACAACAAGTGAATTGACAATCAACAAGAGCTTCATTTCTCCCGCAGAAGTCTTCTGGAGGATATTTAAGTTGGAGAACTTCGAAGGCTGCGTGCGATGTATCCAAGTTCTCAACCCCCGGCAAGCCGAGCACCAGCACCGCGAGATGGAAAATGGTCCAAGGACTGGCCAGCAAAAGAAACGCACTCGCATCTTCCTCTCATGCACCGAGTGTCATCGACGGAAGCAAAAATGCGATCGGAGGACACCTTGTAGTGATTGCAGAGCAAGGCGCCTGCCTCAAAAGTGCAAGTACATGACACCACCGTAAGCCTGCATCTCCTCTGCTCTGCCGCCGCCGTCCAGCCATTAACACTGGTCCTCTGATAGGAAGGCACCTCGACCAACCCGGGCCAAAAAGGCCGTCGATAACCATGAGATTTCTCTAACGGCAGAATCGTTACACGCGTTGGCCGACTTGAGCGCTCCCCAAGAAGTGTCGGCCATGCATAGCACCGACGTGGCCCTGCACTTTCCTGCGCATGATGCCGCTACAAGTAGCATTAGGGAACAGCCCCTTCCTCCTTTGGGACTCTACGTCACCTCGACGACCCAATCGCTGCCTCTCCGTCCAACATCTCCAAATGTGGCAAGTGGCAGTTTCGATTCCCCCTTTGGCGGCCTGGATCCATTCTCCTGTCTTCCACCAACCGGGGAGCCTGCACTTACCGAATATCTAGTACATTACTGTAAGTCTACTTGGATCCCTCCTACGAATAGAGAACATGCTCACTCTCCGTAGTTTCACTGAGACTTGCACCGTGGCTTGGCTACCTCGACGATTCTCTTACGAGGAACTCACCACGAGACTCATGGATGCCGCACGCAGTGCATCACGCGCCTCTCTTTCATGCCACTCTCTTAATGGCGGGGGTTCACTTGGATAGAAGACAGCCAATCAAGGACCACTCTGCCTTGTTACGCCTCAAAGTGGAAACGATGAAGTCTGCTAATGAAACGATGGATGATCCGTCGGAAGCCATCAGTGATCAGATGTTCATGGTTGCACTGGCACTACTTTACTTCAATGTGAGTCTTTATCGCTCTTGGCTCTTCACCGGAGGCTATGTAGCTGACATAAGATCTCAGGTTGGCGGCGACAATTGCCATGAATTCCTGATTCACCTACGAGGGATACATCAAATGCTTCTAATGAGGGGTGGGTTACAGAATCTTGGAATGAATGGCATGGTCAAAAACTGGTTGATCGTTTGTCATGGCCCATGGTCAGAGGACTGGGAAGACGATGCATTCTCGTTCTGATTTAGCGAGCAAGATGCTCAAAGTGTTATTAGACATGGCTCATTGTAAGGCTATTATTACAATCTTTAGGCTATAGCCTTCTTCCATTCATCGACTATCAAGACTTCATGCGCAAACATGGGCCAAATCAGCTCCGTGCCTGCATCGGTTGCCTCATTACTGAAGCCCGCGGTCGCGTCTTTGAGCATGGTGACATGATATCCCCTTCGAGAGTAAGTCACTACGATCGCTCCTTGAATTCCTGGTATAGGCACTTACAATTCATAAGCATATCTCGCAGTACTCTCAAGACAAGTATTGGCTGTCAGGCCCGCCATCACCAGGTTGGTGATATTCCGCTGCCTCAGTTGATAATCCAAATCTGTATTTTGGAAAGAACTGTATACTTTTCAGCACACTGCCAAAATCTACTATGGATCTCCGCCGACACTCACCTGCTGCTCCAATGCTTACTGAACACTACGTCGCCATTCTCCAGCTTCGGCTCCAGGCCCTCATAAATCTCAACACCCCAAGTACCCTCTTCAAAGGCCAAGCTCTTTGATTGGCTGATTTGGAAAGGCGTGGCGTGCTTCCACCCAGCCAGGAACCCAGGTCGGGCCTGCTGGTGCAAGCCGTAGTAGATGGGAATCTTGTTGGCTCTAGCAACTTTCACGAGCTCTTGGAGGTGGGTGATCGTGTCTTTTTTAGCGAGGGAAGTAGCGACTAGGGGGGTGACTTTGCCATCGGGGTGGAGAAAGTCGTTGTATGCTGCAAACTTGTTAGTGTACTGAAAGCAAGATTTTGTGAAGAAAGCTCTGGAGCTAAAGAGAGCTAGAGAGCTGTCTCAAGTGAATCCAGCTTCTTGGAATGGACATGAGACGTACGATCGATGAGGACGATAGCTGTGTTGGGTGGTGGAGCCATTGTTGTGGTGCACGAGGTAGTTGCTGGGAATTGTTTGGATGTCCAAAATCGAGAGACATGCTGGACCTTATACTCATTGAGAGAGGACGCAGTGGCGTTCAAGCTATGAAGGAACAGATAAGGCAATGTGAAAAGTAGGGATTCATGGAGCGGCGTTAATGCATAGAAGCAAATTTGTCTTCAGAATGCGTACGTTCACAGTATGATTCTCCACAAAAACAATCCTATCCACTGTGTTTAATGAGTATTTGAGTTACATATGGTGAGAGAGTGTCCACTTTGGCTTGGCTGAGATGGGATGATCAGTAAACAAGAGATTGACCTACATTAACACCGATCAATTACGGATTACTGATCCAAGGTGCTGGACAAAAGATGTCAAGGTTAAGACAAGGGTAACTCTTTGTCAAATAATTCCTCTGATGCGAGATCTGGCTCTTGGTAGGTCGGTAATGCGAGCAATACTTACACGTGATGGGTCTTTGAATAGGGGCTCGGGTAAGCTTTTTCGCCCCCACTTTTCACCTCTCGATCTTAGAGTTTCCAAAAGCTCCGTCCTAACACGACTTAAGTCAATTCTTCAGAATCTCATCAATGTACCACTAGATCATACCCTCTTTGAGCATGTCATTTCCAGTAATGCCACAAACGTGGCTCATAGTCGGCGCCTCTCGCGGAATCGGCCTCGAATTCGCAACCCAGCTCCTCGAGCGAGGGGACACTGTCATTGCGGCCGAGCGCTCGTCTCAAAGAACTTGCGTGTTTTGAAAGGATCTAAGCGAGGGCAGAATTTGACGATTCTGCAATGTGATGTCAGTGATGAGACGAGCGTCAAGACTTTTGCTCAAGAAGTAGGGAAGTTGAGTGAGAAAGGAGGGATCTTGGAGAAGGGGGTGGTTAATAAAGTGGTACTTAATGCGGGCGTGTTGGAGTATCCGAATAGGATATCAGAGCTGTATGTCCTATTCTCTTTTGACCAGAAAGTCTATCACGTGTCTACCACCTCTTGTGCAGTATTAACAGCTAATCATATTTTTCAATAGCTCATTCGCTTCATTCCAGCACCAGTAAGTGTTAAGTGTAGCACCAGTTTCGCAATCCCATGGCTGCCTGTGGTACTCGTTGTGACTTCAACTTGACTCAGCCCCCCGCGCGGTAGATAGGCACTCGATCTCACACAGCTGCAATGTCTCACTGGACTTTAGACATTCCATATCGAATTATGTTGCTGATGATTCATAGCCTCACAACGAACACAATCGCCCCCCTCGTCACCGCCTCCTCCCTGCTCTCCCTCCTCTCCATCAGCATCCACACCCTAATCTTCATCTCCTCCGACTCTGGCTCCACCACCAACTTCCTCTCCTACGAAGACGGGTTCGGGGCCTACTCTGCCTCAAAAGCATCTTTGAACCAAGGGCTTCGTCATTTGTCCTGCGAGCTGCATCAGAAGTGTATGAAAGGGGAGAGAGGGAAAACCGTGGTGCTGGCGCTGCATCCGGGCGAGGTGAGCACGGATATGGCGGCGGGTGTTAGTGTGGAGTGGGAGATTAAGGGCGGGATTAGGGTAGAGGAGAGTGTGAGGGGGTGTTTAGAGGTCATTGGGGAGAAGGGGTATGGCGGGGTTGATGAGGGTGGGAGGAGGACTGAGGAGGGGACTAAGGAGGAGGCGACGTTTTGGACGTGGGATGGGAGGCGGTATCCTTGGTAGCTGGATGACGAACTTGTAGAATTAACAATAGAAAGCTATATTGTTTGAGCTCTATGATATCAACTGGGTACGAGCATATCCGCCTCCTCGGGGTATGTTACCTAGTCGCTAACGCCATACCTTGCTTCAAAATGCAACCATCATCTGATCATAACATGTTATACTTAAACAGCTGCAATTCTCTTCCTCGTCATCCTGACCTTCTCTTTCACCTCATCTACTTTCTTTAATCTCCATTCACAGCCCTCTGCAAAATCGCAAGACCGACATTTGTGAGCTTCCTCAATCACCACTCCTTTGGCTTCTCTTTTGCCTCTCCACCATTGGATCTCGCTATCGACGTACGCCTTCAGTTCTTGATCGTTCATTGCGAACGTCTTATTCCCAACTATCTCTCCTGTATGTCTAGATCTATACTCAGCCTTGAGAATCTTGCCCAGGGAGTCAGCACCGTTCGGCAGGGTGATCTGAAATTCGGAAATCATAAGAGACCACAACGCTGCCAGAGTGTTGTGCGCCAGCAGGGTGCTCAAGGAGTCCTGACTTGAGATCGGTGGGTCCTCTTGGCTTCCATGAGGCTGGGATGAGGCATCGTAGAATTCGTCATTGAGGCTGCCAACTTGGGCGATGAAGGAGTCGGAGAAAACTTTCAGAGGGTCGAGTCCGTATCTGTCCGTGAGAACGGAGAAGTCGACGGTATTCGTAGCAAGTGCTGACAGTAGATGGTGATAGAGTTGGAGCTGCATTCTGGTCGGACGAAAAGCTACATACGTAGGCAGACTCCGGACGGACCTTGTCTTGACATCGCCGAGGTATACTTTCTTGGTTTGAAGCCGCTTCTTGCTTCTCGTCGCTTCCGCGATTGATGTTCCCCCTGTTGCCTTAAAGAAATCGGCGATGGTCGTCTGGTCAGGAGGCTGCTCATCTTGAGGTGAGGGAATCCGTAGACGATGTTCCAACTCGACATCAGGGCAAACATAGGATAACTCATCAATGATTCCGTTGACGACCAGCCCATCTACCGTGCCCCATATCTCGAGCTCTCGAGTAAGCCCAGTATCCCGTAAAGTCCTCAAGCCTTGGATGACATTCCATATTCGAAGACCCCATTTGTCTTCTTTCGTCTGAACATCAACCTGCACGGTCGTGTGAACTTGATCCTCGAGCTGCTTATGTACTTTACTGCCTTCCTTCATCTCTCGCGTGCGCGGCTTCCTCCCAAATTTGATCAAAGTATACCAATATTGTAGCTCGCACCATGCTGGCGATACCAGATCCGTGACTGAAAGCGCCTTCTTCGGTGGCGTTCGGAAGCGTTCGAGAGGAGATCGGGTATCAGGTACTTGGGCGTCAGATGGGATGGTGTCTGGAGAGATCTCGCGATCTAAGTCTGGTGTGGCTTTTCTGACATCATTGCTCACTAGACGCTTCAGCGTCAGTCAGATATCAAACGTGTCCCGGAGTGTGGATGGTCTTACAGTCCGGGTACTCGCGCGTCTTGATTGACTTGCTGATCTGTTGAGCAACTTCTTCTGCAGCCCTGGCGGCTTGGAACAAAGGCGAGATTTGCTCCCTCCCGACCAGACCAGGGAGGCGCAGAGCCTGCTGGGGCTCATCCTCAATATCATTGATAATAGGATTGTCGTCTACGAGCTGCAGCTGCCCGTTCTGTTGGGACAAGAGCGCGTCCACTATCAGTTCCTCCTCGGGCGAAAAGTCCGAGCCATAATCGCTTGCTGTGTCGTTCAAATATGGAGACGTTTCGACGCCGGAGGTTATGGCAGGGCTGGCCATGCCGGCGACATTATCGATCAAGCCATTAGTTGATGTGATGTGGTTTATATTGTGTCTATGACGCCTTCCTCCCCGAGTCGCGAATCGAATCTAGGCAGTCGCAACGCGCTTTCACGCGACTTCCCTCGTCCAATTGTTTTCCCCGCATTTCCAACCATCACCTACTGTGCAACGATTTCCGAGTAATTAATTTTCAATTGGAAGGCATTCTTTGCAACTTCATTGAACCTACCATAAATAGCGCCTAGAAGCCCTACCAAGGCCACCTATCGTACACTGCCTGCTGTAGTGTTCAAGCCACCACGCGAACACCTCCAAAACCGCAAGCGCGATAGCCAATGCCGTCTTTTGTCTCGTGAATACGAGCAGAAAATCACATGGCTTCTAATATGGACGTTTATAGCAGCCTGGAGCATCTGAGCATATCTGAAACGCCTCGCTGGCCAAAGACCTTCGTAATGCCAGCTGTCCCTGGGCTTTGCTTTCTACCTCACTCCACTGGCATAGGCAGCAGGCACGATAAATGAGAGCAAGTCGCTCCTCCCACTCAAGCTTCTCACATTATCTTTTGTACCTGCATATTTGAGCTTTAAGGACCCGGTCTGCATTCGGGGCTCATTACGTCCCCTCCGCGCCTTCCAATCATTAGCCAACAATGGCACCGCTCACGAGGACGAAGTCTAAGGCTCTTGCCTCTTCCCCAAGAATTGCTCAAATTCCACCCTCGAATTATTCAAATACAGGACCGACTCTCATAGCTCTTCCGACAGAACTGCACCTTCTCATATCTTCTCACCTGACCTACCCAGACGCACTTTCTCTGAAACACACCAATCGCCACTTCTACTCGCTTGTCTACACAGGCGTAAATTTGAAGATTGAGTGGCTGATTGAGAGAAGAAGGCTCCATCTTGACTGTCCGCATGACAAGAAGTGTGAATTGGGGAGTGATTTGAGGTTTTGTAGAGGCAGTGTCAGGTATGTTTCTTTCCTGGTGGATGTGGGGCAAGGGCTAACGGAATACAGATTATTGATGAAGAGACGGAGAGAACATGGGGAATGCGAAACCCGAGAAGGAGGGAGAGGGTGTCTAGTCTTCGGCACGAAGATTTGTACGTTTCAGAAGAAACCCGTCAGTACTGTGGGAAAAATTCAGAAATTCTTTCTACGATTGTCAAGTGGGAATGGCTTGCTGTGGTGGGTTGTTCTTGCATTTGTTGGGCTAGTAATGGCGTGGCTTTCTACGCAAATGCAGAGCTCAAATTCTCTTGAGGGGAGGGACGATGGACTTGTACCGCCGAACGACAAAATTAAACATCTAGGCTGCAAGCACCTCCTGGCTCCCTGGTCGCCACCTATTTGTCTGGTCTAGATGCTGGACCCGTCAGCTGCTGCTCTTAAAATATTATTGATGTTGCCTTACCGTCATGTCTCAAGCCCATCCTGTCACAGCCACCAACTTTGTCACTACTAGTGTCCAGGTCGACCTCATCCTCCACTCCACCGTCTTGTCCCTTTTCGTAGGCAGAACGGCTTTGCGCTCCGAATGCTGTTGAGCGTCCTCTCTCTACTTGAAGGTGTCGGAGCTTGTCAGCGAAGGAATGTCGGGCTTCAAATCCTGGACGCCGATAAGGCAAGGAGAAGTGGTACGCTTGACGGTCAGCGAAGGACCGTCAGTTTCTAATCGTCGGCGTCGGGCTGCAAGTCGATGCTAATAGAGTCGGAAGGATCACCGGTAGCAAAATCGACGGGAGTATCAACCGTAAAGTCACTGCAAGGAGAGGAAGTTCGCCTGATGGAGGTTGGAATTAGTAGAGTGGACACTTGAAGCGCCCATGATGCTAAGAGGAAAAGATGTTGCATGATTGATGTTGCCTTGGAGGATGGGCAAAGAAGGCACAAAATTACATAGTGGATTTGGCGTTATTTATAAGTCTATTGATTCGATATCTTCGACAAGAGCATCTCCCACTTCGTTATATATATTTCGATTTACTAATAAAAGAGAATGTCCCAAGTCTAGCTGCACGTCGCGACATGATTTCCGTCGACGGGGACCTTTATGTGGCCCTCAGCCTAAGGCGTTCGATATGCAAGTGACTAGAAAAGAAGTATAAACGAACATTAGAAGCTGACTGGACACAAACCTCTGAGACCTCTGCCCATAAGCTTGCCAGTGGTCGCCCTTAGTGAGCCAGGGTACTTGAAAGTTGGAGAGAATACTGACTGGCCATTCGAAGGGTTGCAAAATGCAGCATGCTTAGAACATGTTTACAATTGAGAAAACATGATTCTGAGATGGAGTACTTCCATGACAAACGGTACCAGGTATTACAGATTAGAAATTCGCCAATGAACGCAATGGCTGGCTTTGGATCACTTTACCAAGACTTGGCCTGTCAATTTCTGGAAAGAAAATGTGAAAAGCTGAAGCTTGAAACATCAAATTGGAAGTACGGCATATCGATCAAAAACTGCTGTGTACAGCACACTGAACCTCTAAGGTACAAGACGCGGGGTAACGTTGACGTCTCACATCATCTTCCACAGTCTGACATGAACGGCTATGGAATGACCGATACTTCGGGATACTGGCAAGAAGTTCCATCAAGCAAGGGATCTCCAATATCCGAGCCGTATAGAAACTTGTCGAAGAAAGCAGTTGTATAGTCCGTGACAACATCCAAGGCTCGCAATGGATCTATCGTTCCAATAACCGATGCAAGCGCCTCAGACGAGTTCTCGTCCAATCCAAGCAAGTCAACAAGGACTGGAACATCTGAGAATGTGTAGTGCTCCGATTCATGAAGCTCAAACTCTCTCTTCCAGCCCGTTAGCTTCGGCCAGATGGCGGCCCATGTGTAGTCGGAGTCTGGCTGTAAGTTTTTGAGTTAGCATTGTTCAATCAAGAAAAGCTCGCAAATTCCATACGGCGCGTGTTTTGTTCTCGTGCCCGAATAGAACAAATGGCTTCGAGAGACCTTTTTCAACAATTTCTCCATACATAGTTCCATCGAAATTAATCCCGGCCTTAATTCGTGAGTCTTTCAACATAGCCAATCCAGCAGTGACCCCACCGAGGGAGTGACCGAAGACGCCCGTTTTTTCCAGATCCAGCCCAAAAGTGCTGTTAGAATGGAGCTGTTCCTGCACCGAAATTTTTTTGAGTTCATCCAGAACGAAAGATACATCTTCGGCCCGAGTTTTGAGAGAGAGTTCAACTTGGGCGTCCGTGCTGATATTGCCTTGCAGAATGGTGAACTCGTCGGGAAACTCTACAATATCTGCGTCGTATGGGTGATCAACTGTGACGACGACGTAGCCATGACTGGCTATAGACTGAGCAATCTCATTATAGAGAAGTCGAGAGGTTGCGAGACCGCTAGAAAACAGGAGCAAGGCGTATGTTGGTAGTGGATTGCTTGCCCAACCAGATTGGATAGACTCGCTGACCGATTGACAAGTTTGAAGAGCGAATTGTTCGAAGGTATCTGGTTTTATGCCAAATTCCGTGTATTCATTGTCTAGATAGGTAGCTGTCTTCTCTGGAAGTCCAAGGGCAACCGAGGGTGTGCATGCCTTCGTCGGCCAGAAGGAGGATATCATCACAGCTCGGTGCTCTGATGAGTTGGGAGAAAATGGGTCAAGTCGGCTTTTGTCGACCAATTTGAGCGTAGTAATTGTGGTATTGAAAGGGCCTTTGGGTTTAGGAAGGAGCAATAATCCGTTGAAAGCGGGAATGATTGTTCCTAAACCCAGCAAAACGCTGGTCACCAACCTTATAGCGACGAGCATCATGAGATAGAGATGGAATTTTTAGAAAAACCTATTCAAATACAAATTGGAATGGGAGATGCATTGTTACAACAGAAATGGGCAAGTTTGGGCATTTAAATACCTCTTCAGATTGCGAGCCATCGCTTGGTGTCACTTGAGCTGAGAAACGCTTGCACTAGATGCCCAAATTATCAATATACGAGGTGCTTGAAGACTTTCTGATCCACTCGCTGGGGCGCCTTCAGAATAGAATGGTTGCTTGTGACCAAATGGGAGGACGTTCAGAATCGCGCCCGAATGCTTCCTATTTGGAACTAGCGCTGCTCCAACCTCCACATTTTTGCCTCCCGCGCTGACAGAAAGCGGCACTGGATATCGCGAATTTTGACCTTTCGCGGCCTTCTCACTTCGTGCCGCTTTGTCTTCTCAGCACAACTGCGCATATATTCGGACACTGCACATTGTTCCCGTCACTTTGAGACTGAATGGACCGGCCAAGCTGGTCATACCTAATTACGTTATTGCTAGATAAGCCTTTCAGCTCCGTATAAACCATGGCTGGACCCGGGAATCCACAGCGAGTCGACGCGTCCGTTTACTGCCACTTCCAGCTGAAGTCTCGTGGACTCTGAGTCGTGTTTTTCCAGAATTCCTACGAAGACTATCATGCTTGGGCCGAAAGACGCAAGAATCAAACGCAGCCGCTGTATGGCCTGTACAAGGCGGAAGATCAAGGTACACAGCCCATTCCATATTTCACAACGCTTGAATCTTACCAAAAGCAGTGTACCGGCGGATATCCTTGCCTGTATTGTCTGAAGAAGAATCAGAAATGCGTACCTCCAACAAATCCGAAGAACCCCGATGTCAAGTTCGTTACCACACTTTCTGCCTCACTGGGGTCCACAGTAGCAACGGTCTCGAGGATTCCGATAAATGTCTCAACGTCTCGCCTCCACCCTTCCGTCTCTATAGATGAAGATAGTTTATTCATGAAGCACTTTTTCACGTCATTCCTCATCAAGAATAACTTCACAGGAACCGAAAATTCGGATTTCGATGGCTTAGTTGCCGGTTTCCAAGCTTCTCGAGCCTTGTTTGACGCGGTAATCGCCGTCTCAGCCCTTGATTACAGCAAAAGTCAGGACTTTGCTGAACAATCAGCACGAAGAACAGCTGCAGCTCGATCTTTGATTGCATATCAAACATCTGTTTCTGCTACCCAGGCTGAAATCGATGGAAGGGCAATTCTTGGGAACGACCAAGCCCTCTGGACAACTTTCTTGCTCGGCCTGTTCGAATTAATGTACGATGTATCCGGTGAAGGCTGGGTTAAGCACATGTTGTATGGCACATCTAACTTGCTTCAATTACGCGGCCCAGACGCTCATCTCAAGGGCCGAGGTCGGTCGTTCTTTCTGACCACGCGAGTCTTGGAGGTTTGTAGAGCTTTGATATACAACGAGAATACATTCCTCTGCAAGGAAGAATGGAGAAGACTCTCTGAGAGACTCTGGGAAGGTGAATTTCGTGCAGGTTGGCATCCTAAGGAATCGCTTTTTGATTTGATGATTTCCTGTGTTTCTTTGTCCTCACGGTAAGGTGCATCCTGACTAGGAAGAGGCATCTTGACTAATGCTCTATGAGGACCTGGCACACTGTAAGACATATGCAAGCACTTCCTTCAACAGAACTTGATCTTAAGTCCTTGGAAGAGTTTGCCCAGGAAGGTGCATCGCTTCGTGCTGGATTGGAAGTATGGCATGCCATGTTTTCAAACTTTGTCCATACCACCCGTGATCTTCAAGAGCATCGAACGCAGAACCTGCTTTCAACCACTTACTTTCACGCAATTTCCGTCTTTCTCTCAGGGATATTTGACTATCGACCGCAATTTCTAGCTTTCTCGTCGCCATCTTTGACCGAAGATGAGATCCAAACCCACGTGAGCGCTATACTATCAACTGCCAAACAGGCGCTGGAAACAACAACGTTGGCTGGCATTCTGTTTTTCTTCCCTTTGAGGGTGGCTGGAGCTAGAATAAGGGGAGGCGGAGAAATGCGCGATATTCTAGAGATGCTGGGGAAGATCTCCAAGAGGAACTTTGTCGTCGCCGATGCTTTTCGGGAGGATTTGACGGAGTTGTGGAAAGAGAAGGCTCAGTTGGAACTCGATTGGAAGACAAACATTTCACAGTAAGCAAGGAGCTTAAAATTGGACATATCCGCTCTCTGTCCCAATTCTTCATATTAAGAAAGATAACAGTCACGTGGGGATACTCAGCGCTTAAAATATTGGTCTTCAACGCGCCCTCAAATATCAAAGTTATCTTCATCGGAAGACTTATATTCTCAAGTTTCTCTACTATCAATCCTACAACCAAGCCATGTCGATAGAAGTGAATCCTCGAATTGATACTCTTTCGACCGGAAATGACCTAGTACAAGTGCCATCAGACCTCTTCAATGTACTATTGGCTATGGCAGGTAACAGGGACACGAAGCGCCAACTTCGAATTATACACTATAAAATATAAAGTACGATTAGCGAAGAATAATTAGTAAAATAAAGTTACTTTTTTCTCTATTAAAACTTCTATATATTTTAAAATAATTTTATTTTATTAAATATTTATTTTTGTATTTTTATATATATTATTTATATTTTATAATATTTTTTTTTTTTTAATTCTAAATTTTTAATTATTTATATAATATTATATAAACTTCGAAATATTGCTCTTTGCTAGCTCCCCTGCTTTTGGGTTTTTACCGCTATTATTAAAATATTTAATAATTATAGTTTACTAAATTTATTATAATATTAATATTTATTATTAAAATGCAAAAGAATAAAAAAATCGGGGTTATTTATATAATATTTTATATATAACTATAAATAAATAAAATATTAATATTTATTTAATATTTGCAAAAAATCTATAATATATTTATTAATTTTTATTTTTTTTAATTTTAATTATTTATTATTTTTAATTCAAATAATAGCAACTTTTTCCTTTAATTACAAAAACTATTATAAATCTATTATGTTAAATCCTAATTATAGGCAATACTAGAACTGCAAAACCTCTATTTTAGGCCGCAAAGCTATTTATATTCTTAATATTTCTAGGATTACGGATAAACTACAAAAAAAGCCATTATATAATAATTATAAATTTTTAACTAAAAAAAAAAATTAACTTATTGGAAGCATTAAATATCGCAAATTCCGTTAATAAAAAATATAGCCGAATCTATAAAGAAAAAATATTAAAAAAATATTAATCTAGGTCTACTAAAAAAAAAAACTCTGCAAATTAAGTATTTAATAGTTATAGCCAAAATCCTTGTATTTTTAGCATTATAAAAAAAATACTAAAAAGCAAAGTTTGGATTTATTTTAAAAGCTATAATATAAAATAATTTAAATATAATAACTTTTATTATAAAATAAATATAAGTTTTTTTATTAATATAATATCAAAATTAAACAAATTTCTTTTGGATTTTGCTGCAAAAACTATGTTTTAGAAAAAAACTAAAATAGTCTGTAATATTATTAAAATCAAGTTTAAATATTAATTTTATATTTTATAATTGCAAAAAAACCTTATACCTAATATTTTATATTTTAATATAATATTAAAAAAAACCACTATTAATTTATTTATTTTAAAAATAAATTTATAATAATTTATTAAACTATTTGAAATTGCAATTTTTATTTATAAATATAATAATAAAAAAACAAACAAAATAACCAATTAAAAAAAAACAAACAAAACAATTAATTAAAAAAAACAATTAAAAAAAAATTCAAAAAAAAACTAATAAATATTAAAATTACGGCGAAAAACTAGGAATATTTTATTAGCCTAATAAAAAGTATTTAAAAATATTTATTCCTAAAAATCAATATAGATTTTAAATTAAAATAATTTATTATAATTTATTCAATAATTCTCCCTTGCCTACAAAAAAAAAAAACAATACCCTAAAGCCACAAACCAGCAAATCCCCAAAAAAACTATTCTTTAATTTTATTAATAATAAAAATAAAACACTAAATAAAAACAATTATATTAAATGTTTTAATATTATCAAAAAAGCCAATTCTATTGTTGCTATTAGTAAATCAGCCAAAAACAAAAATCCAGCCATTTTAAAAATAAATTTAAACCAAAAAAACAACAATAAAAACTTCTTTAATATATTAAACTTTTTTTTTGATAATAATTGGAAATTAATAAAAAGGAATAAAATACTTTAGGCTAAGAAAATGGCGTTATAAAAGGAATTACAAAAAAAATAGAATAAATATAAATGCAAATAAAGCAAAACCTAAAAAAACAATTAAACAAAATAAAAAACTAAATAAAAAAAAAATACAAAAAAAAATATATTAAAAAAATAAAATAAAAGCAATTAAAAAATAACAATATACTAAACATATAGCGGCAGCAAAGAATCATTAGGCTATTATATAAATCAAATATAATATTAAAAAAACCTAGAAAACTAAAGAATTTATAAAAACTAATCATTAAATTAATACCAAAAAACAAATTTATAAAAAGGCGGCTATTATTTAAACTATAATTTAAAATATTTAAAAAAACGCTAAAAACAATAAATTACGTTAATAAATGCCGCAAAAAAAAAAACTAGTTTAATAGTTTATTATTAGTAATAATACAAAATAATAAAAATAAAAAATAATAAAAATAATAAAAATAATAAAAATAATAAAATAGAAAAAAAATAATTGAAAATATTTACTTAAAGCAAAAAAACATATTTGCAAATATTAATATTTTCAAATAGCCATATTATATTTATTTAAATAACTAAAAAGTTTATTTTTATTATATTTAAAAAATTTTAAATAAATTTTTTTTTTTAATATTTAATATATTAAAATATTTTAATATTTTAGGATTATAATTTAAATATTAAAAAATTATTTTACAAAGAAAATTATATAATTTATACTAATATAGTCTTAGCATAACTTTTGGCAATTTTTAATAGTAGTATTAAAAGGTTTTTTATATTAAAATAGATTAAATGCATTATATTTTAAAGCTTTATATTAACCAAATATAAACCAAAAAAGCTAATACATCAAAGTTTAAAAATAATTATATTAATTTATTAACTATTAATATGCTTAAAAGCCAAATTATTATTATTATATTTTGGAAATAATATAAAAATATAATTAAATAATTTTATTATAATTTAAAAGATATTTTTATATTAATATTAGCTATATTAACAACCAAATACAATTTCCACCTTTTTACTTAAATTTTATAATATTAATTTTAAATATAAAATCAATCAAAAAAAAGCTTTAATAAAAAGATTTTTATAATATAATAATATATAATTTATTAATTTTATTAAAGGTTTTTGGCATTAAGGTTGGATTTATAAAAAAAAAATTTATTAATTTTAATATAATTATAATTATCTAAAAATTATTTTAAAAACTTTAAAATTTTTTAAATATTATTATAAACTTTATTTTTATTATTGCAAAAAAAAATGGGGACTATAAAATAACTTTTGAAACTATTGAAAAATTTATTATTAAAATTCTTTAAAATAACTAATTTATTTAATAAAAAACCAACCGGCAATATATTTTCGCTTACTAAAATACCAATAAATATATTTTAAAAAAAAATATATAAAAAATCCTCCAATATATTAATTTTACTAATATTTAAATTTACGGATTAAATAAAAAACTTTTACGCATCTAATATATTATTAAAAACTTAAATTAAATCTAGTTAATAAATAAATATAATAAATTATTATAATTCGGTTTCTAAATTTATAACATTATTAATAGGCATTTTTACTATATATTTAAAATTTATATAAATAATTTTAATTATATTTAAATTGCAATAATAAAGTTCTTTTTAGCTACTATCAAATGTCATAGTTTATTTAAGAAAATTACCGCTAATAAAAGCAATAAAACTATATTAATATATACTATTTAAATAACCCTTCAGCAAAGCCATAAACCTAGCATATTATTTGGAAAATACTTTAGCTATGGACTTTTAATTTAAAATATAAAAATCAAATAATAATAAAAAACTTTAATTAAAAAATAAACAAAAAACTAAAAAAGGTTTTTTCTAACTTTAAAAACCATAGGTTTTTTCTATAAATATAATCTATTTAATATTATTGCCTTATAATTTATATATATAAATAAATTATAAAAATAAATCAAAACCTTTATTAAAATCTATAATTCTACTTTTATCCAAAAACAAAAATCTTGCTTTTATTTTAGGTATAAAACCCTTAAAAAACTATATTACTACACCGATAATATTCGAAATTATAGCTTAAAACCAAAAAAATTTATAGAAAATAATAAAGCTTTTTTATTAACTTTCGAAAAAATAATAAATAATTATAATTTTAATTTATATTAATTATATTAAATAACAAATCTTTGCCAATGATTTTTAATTTTTAAAAATATTTATTATAATTTTAATGTTTTTAAATCTAAATTAAATATTAATTATATTAAAACCTATAATTACTTTTAATATACTTTTTAAACCTATGCCCTAAATACTCAAAACTTTCTTTTGAATCTCGAACCACTTTGCAAAAACATACAATAAATAAAAGTAATAATAAAAAAAACTAAATATAAACAATTAGCCGCTATTAAACAAAACCGCAAATCTTAAGATATATTCGGAAAAAAACTAATTAATAAAAAAAAACTTATAAATAATAAAAAAATCAAATTTTATTAAAATAATTTCAAAAATAAAAATATATTTAATAAAAATTATATATAAAATATAGATTTAGGTTTTTAAAGGCAAATTTTTTTAAAGAATCCTTAATCTCTAAGCTTTTGGATATTATTTCATTGTTATTTCGAAAAAAATAAATAAACTTATTTCTTCGGAAACCAACTTTATAATATTACTCTATACTTTTAAAATTAAAAACTCTTTAAAAAAGGAAATATTACAAAAAACCTATAAGGTTCCTAGGTAATACTATAGAAAAGAATTAAAAGAAAACGAGTTTGCGAAGCTTTTTTTAACTCTTCTAAAATAACACCTAGAAATTTTATAAGTTCGAAATAGAATCTAAAAAAATAATAATTAAAAATAAAGGCTTTTATTAACTTAATAATAAAATAAATTATAATATAATCATTAATTTTAATATTTTTTTAAACAAATTCTAAACATATATCAAATTATACCTAAAATTCCAAATAAATTCCAATATATAAGTTTAAATATATATACCTTTTTCTATAATTTAATTTTTAGTTTTTTATATTTTTAATAATATAAAAAGAATTTTTGATATTATTATAATAATCGATTTTTTATATTTAAAGCTTTAATTCTAACTTATTATTACATTATTTAAATAATAGCCAAAATAGAAATTCCATTTTATCAAAAGTAATGCTGGAATTTATTTATATAAATAGGGTTATATAAATAGCTTTTTATATATAGGTTTTACTTTAAATATGCATTTTATTTATTTTAACTTTTTAAAAAAACTTGATTTCTTAACTATTATATTTAATATTAAATTCAAAGCAAAGTTTAACAATATACTTTATTAATAAAATATTTATAATTTCTTTTATAAATATTCCATTGCCTTCTAAGGCCTAGAGTTCACTATTGCCGAATTTTTATTATAAACTAGATTTTACCAAGCCTATATTTAGTAATTGTATTCCTTTTTAAAAAAAAATTATTTATAAAATTATTTAAGCCGATTACTATAATCCTAAATATATTGCCGTTGGCCATAACTTTGTTTTAGGCTTTTTTTATTTTATTGCTAACGCCGGAAATCCTTTGCCTTAAACAAACTAATTTTATTATAGTTAAATTAATAATTTTCTTAATTATAAAATTATTTATTAAATGATTTATTAAGGAACTAGGGTTTTTTGCTAAATTACTTAAATAATTCAAAGACATTAACTTCGCTAAACTTAGTACAAACGCCTCCGCCATTAAGTACTTTTGCCTCGACAAAGCCGTATAACTTAATAAATAAATAATATTAGCAAAAAAATCAATTATAATTTTTTTAAAATATTTTAATCTAATAATAAACTTTTTTAATATTATTAAATAAATTTATAAAAAAAAAATTAAAAAAAAAAAAATAGATTATAAAATCTAAAAAAAGCGTTGAATAAAGCAAAAACAAATAAAACAAATATAATAGAAATTTAAAAATATTATTAAATATTATTATATTTATTTTTAATTATTAAAAAAATATGTAATTTAAAATTTAAAATTTTTTATATTATTTATAAATAATAAATATAAAAATATTTAAATTTTTAATAATAATATATTAAAAAAAATAATTATTAATTATTAATTGCTAATTGCTTTGTATAGTTTATATTTTGAAATTAGTGCTTCGTGTCCCTGTCACCTGCCATAATTGGCTTCCGTCAAGGGCCTTTGCAGCGAGGTCCCGCAGCTCAAAGGCCAAATTCAAAGCATGCAGTCTTCAGCCATCAAAGATATCTCTCTCAATAGCACGAAATCAATCCACTTTCTCCAAAACGATGCCGATTTGAAATGTTCCCTAGACCGTACGAAGGGTACCTTCAAACTTTTTCCAAAGCTGCCAGTCGAGTATGCCAAATCACTAAGCACTCCTTCTGTTGTATAAGCAAATTCAATCGAGCAATGCTGACCTCGAAAAATTGCAGATTGCGAAGAATCATATGGGATTTCTCCATCAAGCCCCCTCAGATACATATCATTGGGGAGAATAGAATAAGCCGGAGTAGAGTCATGGATATCATGCATGCTTGCCATGAATGTTATCTCCACGTTCTCGGATCGAAGCTCCCATACTATCAACTGGGAAAATTATCCCCAGAGTTTTTGGATCCATTTCAGATTGATATATACCGTTTCGACCTATCGACTCCGAAACATTACGTGAATCTGGATGTCGATACCATTTGGGTCACAGACATATTACCATCTCTACCTCGATGCGTCAGCTTCTACTGTAGGCTTGGTGACCGAAACCCAATTTTCATTTTACGGCGATGGATCTACGAAGATGGCGTCGATCGGGTTGATGAAGTCCAGGCCACAGCTTGCCCACATAACGTCAGAGTCAATCAGCTTGCGATTCATTCTGGTGTCTGGTAGAAGCAAAAACTGCAGACCAGGTATTATGAAGTGCTCCATAATTACCAGGACCCCCATCACATTACTCATGGATTTCAAGCCAAAGGAATTGGTAATTCTTCATGGCTCTTCCAACGTCGGCCTCGATCGAAATGTTCGCCCTGTCTACCATCGCAATCTCGGTGTCTAGGAAGAAGCAGCCCGGGACTTAGAGAGAATCTCCAAAAAATCAAGGAACAACGACCAGAAATAAGAAGAAGATTGGAGCAAGGTTAGCAGCGCATATACTCCACTCTTAATGAGTGCTTTCCCCACCAGCTAACTTGCCTCCCTAGATGGGACCCAGACCGAATGCTGAAATACCATCTTTCCCTGGCTGACTGGGAAGTCTCAAAATTTAGGAAAGCCCAGGCCGAGTCGAGTGACCGCAGTTGGAGTTTTGTCAAAGGGTAGTCACAAAGCCGTGTTGTCCTTACGCAAAGTCGTCTGGTCTACGATCAACCATAGCTATCTCCAATCTTCTTTATGGCACATTTTAATTGTGTTGGACATATTAAGTAGGGAAATGAAGAAAGAGCAGCAAGTCTCTTGTTTGTATTCCAAGTTTGAACGGCTGGTACTTGCAAATTTGATGGCTCAAGTGAACTACAGAAGCGTAGCGCTCCCCCTCACCCTGGGAGAAGTTCTAGACGCGCCTCGAAATCGACCGAGAACTCGATGGCTTCGACGGCTTCTCTAATCTTATACCCCACCGCCACCCAACTTTTCTTAGATCCTAGTTGAGCGCGGGTTAGGTTTGTGGGTGTGAGCCCACTGCCAGTCCCTCGTTGCTTCTGCCACATTTCTCCTCGCATCAGAAAGTCGATGGTTCGCCATGAAAAGTTGATTAAGCTCTCAGGCGCTCTTTCGACATCGAATTCTTTCTGGACTTCGATATACATGAGATTTTCCGAGGTCAAATATCATCGTGGTGCTGTGACTTAGTTCTGGTCATGGGGTTCGCACTACATGAGATCCGCCTCCTCGTTAGGTCCCGAGAATTAACAGCTGTGGAGACTTATCTTAGCGGAAAACACTAGGGATGCTGAGCGCATAAAGATTGAAGCACTTGATCTTTCTTCTTTTGCTTGACAATTGACCTTAATGAATTTCTTTGCGCTTGTGAGACGAAGGAGTTTGCAGGCCTAGGGAAGACTGGATCGACGGTCTCTCCTAGATGAAGTGGATAAAATGACAACCCTGCCCGTGAGTACACTCTTAACCCAACCAATTACGACATTACACCGCTGACGTATGTGAAGAAATCCGAACAAGAATTTTTACGTATGAATAACTCAAGTATCGTACCTTATATAGAAACATGTAGGCATGAGGTGAGTCTGGCGAGTCCTGAATGTTTGAAAACTTCACCACTTCGGAAATCTCAACGAGATACCCCCGAACACATGAAAAGTTTTCTTCATCGAGTAGAACTGACTCTGTAGCTTCGCAAGGCTCTGGCTCAGGGCGGTGAAAACGCAGGACCTTCGAAGAGGGATTTGCCTCTCACATCTTTCCATAAATTCATGGACTCCAGATTTCCTGTGGAGCTTCGGCTGGCAATCTGGGAGCAAGCTGCCATGATTCCACCTGAAGAACACGTAGTAGCAGCCTTTCGCGGCCAGCCATTCTTTCCAGCTTGCTCAGGAGTGTCCAAGAAGGCCCCAAAGCTCAAGTATCGATTCAAATTGCATCGTGGTAACGGCTACAAGCCGCTCGGGACTTTAGGTGCGTGCTGGGAAAGCCGAACAGTCACTCTAAGGCAGAATCCAGACTTCATACGGTTCCGCGGCCCGACGATCTACTTCAACGCTACCCGTAACGTCATTCATCTCGACCTTCTCTCGATTCACTTCCTCCATAAATATTTTGTCCAAAATACGAAATTTACGTCGAGGATCGTTTACCATCAGTATGGTTTGACGTGGGCCGCCTTTGCCCCCAGTCCGGCCACCCGCTTTCGACGCTTCGAAGGATTCGACAAAATAAAGATAATCTCTGTACCCCCAGCAATCAATTACGTTTCAAACCCTATATTTACTCTCTTGATTGGAGGGACTGCCAATTCTGTGTTCAGAGGAGTCAACAAGATAGTGGCGCGAGAACTGCCCAGTACCTTCATCACTCCGAAAACTTGGGAAACCTACGTGTTTGGGCAGCTTTCTCTGTTGCTTAAGCACGGCGAGCTGGAAGGGTCGCAAAGAGAACAGGTGAGACACCACCTTCAGCAGTGGTCCATAAGGCGCAACGGTTATTGGCGCCATACATTCCCCAACGGGCCATCGGTGACACGAGAAATCGAAAGAATAGGCCGTATGTTCGAAGCACCGATATCACCGACTTAAGTTGAACTCAATAATCTCATTTGTATGAATATTGGAGTTGTTGGAGGGGTATGCAATAGCAATTGACAGTCTCGTTCAAATTATAGCACCCACCAGCCCTCTCCCCACTATGTCAGGAAACGGTCAATACTTTTAACGTCTGCTATGATATACCATAATAAAATATCTTGCAGACACGGGTGATGTGAAAATTAAGATGACGGGCTCTTATTAGAGACGCCACACAGAGTCGAGGTCATCAAAACCCCGCTTTGAGGCAGTCTAAAGTAAGCAGAGCACCCAGAATGCCTCGCCCGACATGAGACATCGGAAAGACACTTTCGCCGAGCTAATAGAAAGGTCATTTCTATGAGGTGAACCACATCTCTCACATTCGAAATCCTTTGTAGCAAACTCTGGAAGAAGGTCCTTTGATTCCTGTTCCTGTGGCTTTTGCACAATTTCCATCATAGCCTGAAAAATGAATCCGTCGCCGTGCCCTCAATGATGGAGTCTCCTATCATCCGTCCAAGTCGAGCAAGCTGAGATCTTAGCCAATCTCTCAGGTTAGGATCCACCTGCTCACAGCTCGAAGCAATCCCCATTGACCAAATGGTCAGAGTCCCATGCCAGGGCTTGGTATCTTCGTACTGATTTATCGTAACACAACTATGCGGAGAGAACTGGTCTCCATCTTCTGCAATCTTGACCTTTTGAAGGCAAAAAGGTATACTAGATGCCAAATTGGTGGCCATGAGCTTGATGTTGGCAAGGCATTCCAAGCGGGTTGTTCTGCCGAGATCAGAGGGGAGTGGATGGCAGATATCGAGGATTCGTAAGCGCGTGCTGTTGAGGAGGATTCTCGAAGAAAAGAGGTGATGCCAAGCCGTGGCGTACGAAGGGCTTGAGTAAGTGAAGACTATCGGGCAGTAAATGTCTTTCGTGGGCAGGGGCTGTGAAATCGGTAGTGTGTGTTGCGTGTACGACCAGACGCTTGGGAAACTGGCGGACCAATCTTGCAAAGCCAAGTCAATCGCGTATGCTTCTTCATCGAGCTCGTACGCAGTAGATATAAGTTCACGGATTCTGTGATGAATGGTCGAGGCCGTCTTGAGAAGCGTGGCCACCTGATGGCGCAAATTTGCTATGCGGACATAGATACGATCGAAATTAAGCTCCAGCCCATGCTCACCAAAAATGGTTCCATCCGTCATCCATGGTGGTATAGCGAGCCTTCTCAATAATGCAGATCGGATCATTGAGCGTCTGGTATGCTTGATGACTTCTGTTGGTTGCTGGCTTTGGCTTAGTCTGTCCTTCCAGCTCTTGAGAATAGCCAGCGCTCCATCGTGATGCGAAAAGCTCTTCACCTCCGAAATATCGGAAATCTTCCACTTTTCACGGCTGGGCCGGTGTATGACTTGCTCGTACCGACTCATGAAAAAGATCGCCAGCAGGTAGGTATCTACATTTTCCTCATTCAAGGAGAAAATTGTCCGTTGGGTGACATGTAGAACCTGTTGATAATTTATGGAGGCTTCTATGGCTGCTGGTGCATGCTGCTGCGTCCGAGCGAAGACTGCTAAGGCCATAGCGGATACCGCCAGATCTAAGACCGGGGATATTTTTCTGGACGCCCATAGGAAGAGAAAGTCTTCTGCAACACCTCGAGACATATTGAGGGTATCTGGGAGTGACCATAAATGGTAATCCAAATAGTACACAACTGCCTTAGTTTTCAAATCGATCAAAGGACGCGGTAGCGTGATTTCCAGGTTGCTGACAGGTGCTGCAGTCGGAACAGAGCGAGGCCCTCGAGGGCGCTTTTTCCTACCGCTTGCGTAGGCATTCTCTAGATGTACGACAGAGCCTAGTTGTCTCATCCCATAGCAATTTCTTTTTGATTTTATGCACCTCTGGCATATTGGCTGGGTCCCGTCGCACTGTAATGGGCAAGTTAGACCAACATTCTAATAAGGATGTAGGGTAGCTTGCCTTGACCCTGCGATCCCTGCATGTTTGGCAACTTGAGCTTGGGAATGTCATGAGTTTTGACACTGCTTCTGCTTAGATAACATTGGACTTTGCTCGATCAAATATTCATGTGGAGACAGCTCCGGCTCCAATACCTCGACGTTGATCCTTTGGTCTCGGCAATACCTCTAGCGAATCCCCTTAAATCCGTTCGGAACAACCTAAGTTAGGAACAACTAAAATCAGCCCTACATGCCAAGCCCTTGGAGACGGCCAGTCCTCTTCTATGAAAGCCTGTCTCGCGGTGGACGCGAAAAGCCGGACTAAAGAACGCGCGTTTTGAGTGCCCCACCCCGCCTGGGACATGTTAATCAGTCTGGCTGTTTTTGTCCCGCACAAGCCTGTCTCTTGCAGTTTTCAATATCGTGAGCCATCTCTAGATCTGGGAGTCTCCGCTCGACGTCGTCCACCGTCATGTCTCCTACAATACATAAGATGACCTGTATCTAGACTCCGAGATATACATCTAACTCCACTTTTAGAACATCTCAACAAATTACAAACATGCAGCTGAGAAAGTCAAGTATTCTCTAAATTCAGGCGCCTGGAAGAATACCCCGACCAGTCAAAGGTGATCCCAAATGATTCATGATCCGCACTCCGGTTTCACTGATCCTCTCCATCGCCGCCTTCGCCCACGCCAGCTCACGGCTGCAACCGGATGAAGCATGCAATGCCTCAATTGCAACTTTTAAAGGAAAGATAGTGCCCATAGCGCTCGGTCCAATACCATCTTACATGAAATATTCAAGGGACTGGCAGATATTCTTGGCCAACACTGCCACATCCGTGCGATACTCTAGAGGGGGCAGTTGCAACATGCTGAACTTTGCAATGGAATCATAGCATCCTTCGGTTGAAATAACGGAGGCTTGAGCCTCCAGCTGAAGTTGGAAGCCAGCGAGAACCTGATATAAGGTCATTCCGGACCAGAGTATCGACAGTGGCCCAGTACTGCATACAGATAGTCGCTGGTTTCGCATCTGAAAAGCGGAAAGCGACCGGGAACGCGTTTCCTAGCTCAGAATCCTCAATCGGACATACTCGTCCGGTTGAGAGCTCAGCCCAATAAAGGGGCCCAAAGGTTTCCTTTTCAAGTCTATTATAGAAAGAGTGGAGACGGACATCCATCTTTTAACATTGATTTGTAATCTCGATCGCCTCGGATAATAACTTAGATGGATCGAGTAGCTGTTGCGGCTTGTCGAGTAATTTGTAGCCAGCCTCCACGGTACTGGCCATAATTGCATTCAAATCTAGTAAAAAGGCTCCTAAAGGTTTGCGATAACCTTTCCAAGGCAAATTGATCCATTCAGATTGTGAGAGGAAAGTGGCTCGACGTTTCGTAATCGCTTGCTGGATCTGCGGAGAAGTCAATACCCAAATCTAGAGTTTTACTTAGAGCAATAGTGAAATAGTACCTCAATCCGCTAGAAAGAGACGAAGAGTTGGTGCTCAAAGTCAGAAGTATAAGCTAAGAGGAAGGCATTAGCTCTCTTGGGGCTTATTCTGACCAGTGCTTCACAGCAGCTTGAGCGCCAGATGAGCCAGGAAATGGATCTTTGGGTCTGTTATGCGAGACGTAGGGGAAGAGAGATGCCTTCGGGGCCTCTAGATTCGAAAAGCGTTGCACATCCTTGAATATGATTTTCCCAGGCCTTGATCGTGAGGTCGGGACACTCCACAACCTCGTACATGACAAGCAGCATGCACGCCGCGAGCGTTTCTTTCGTATACATCTGTCTGGAATCAATCAATGCCTTTTGAAGTTGCCAAAGAGCTTGAGTGTAGAATTTCAAACTCTCCCTAACGAGAATCTGATCATTGTTCACACGGCCTAATTTCACAGTACAAATCGCCAATATAGCTGATTCTAAGGCCTAACTTATATCAGGTAAGGAAGTGAGCATGCTGCATGAAAAGTAAGTTAGCCCAATCAATTGAGATTGATGTCACACACAGCGTCGACGTACCTCAACCAACTGCCTTGGTTCCGATCTCGATCTTCGAGCGCAAACCTTCGGCGAGGAAAATAGACAAACAAGAATTCAGCAAGAATTTGTTGTCGATAGACAGCTCGAGTTGCTGGTGAAGTAGCTCTTTGTATTGTTGTAAAGGCATATTTGGTCACAATCGAGCCTTCGAGTGCTCGCCGACTCCGTGGACTGGGCGTCTTCGATGGCGATGATATATTCAGCGTTGACCCAACAGATGGTTTCGTATCACAATTCGTTTTCTGTTCGTCTCGTAGCCTGGTGTTCTCAGATATCGCAGCAGCTGTCAATTTAGTTCTTGCGTCAAAAACGAAAACACGGTTCTGCTGATAGCCTGCACACTCCCGTTTCGATCTTGTGCAAGTAGTACAGTGGGGTCGCTCTTGGCTACACTAGATAAATGTCAGTTAAATTAAGCACAGATTGAGTCTGAGGAAGCTACTGACAGCGATTCTCCTCTGCCTGCACGTGATACAGGACTTGGAGCGCCCAGCAACGCCGACCATCTTGAGTTGCAGTTGCTCAAGTCGGAAGCTTCCACTCGACACCTGCCGCTGTCGATGATCCAAATGCGGGTAACCGTCCACCAACCCCTCGCCTCCAACCTCTCCATTTCAACGTCCAAGACCAAGACCATCGAGCCATCGAAGAAAGCCGTAGTACTGCAACAGCATTTGGTACGCCCTCAACGCCTCCAGGGCCTTCGCGCGCAGGCAGGCTCTTGAACGCCGAGAGGATAGCACAGCCGGGCCTGCATCCCAAGACCTTCGATGACAACATCAAAAATCGCTCAAGCCAAAGAAGGAGAACGATATGCAAGCTCTGGCAGGCCTGGCTCGTCTGTACTTTCAGGAGTGGAAGCCATGCGAAGTTTCGTATCTTGAAGGCATTTTTGGCAGCGTAGGACTCGCAATTCTCCTGCAGACGCACCTGCATCCGCAGCTTCGTGCAAAAATAGGGAGCGCCTCACTCGCAAGTTCCTTCTGCATGCCGGGTCAGGTGCTCGCATGCCGGTGGGGGAGGAGAACGCGCGGCCATTCAGACATGGAAGGCCGGGGGTCGCGGGAGGTATCTTGCTAATGCGGCCTGTTCGATTTGCCCTTCTCTCCTGAGCTCAACGTCCCAGCCCTCGCAACCCCTGCGGGAGTAGATTCATTCTCGGGCAATATTTTCGCGAATATGCAGGTACTGTACAGGTGCCGGTACCACTTTTGTGTGGGGAGAGCAGCTCCGTTTCCGATTCGTTTACGTCGCGCTTGCGCGACTTATTCGTCTCCCAAGGAGGAACCCACAAGGGCCTAGATTTTGAGCTTCCATTTCTTCCCGACTGGATGTTGTGTCTGATCTAGGGGTCCCAAAATTAATTAAATTAATGATTAAATTAATGAAGTTTCATTAATTAATTATTAATGAGAAAATCATGAATAATGTTTTTTGTCACATGATTTCTTTTTAATAGTAAATTATGCTAGTTTTGAATCATTAAACATAAAAGTATAAAAATATAAAAATAATTTGGATTAGTAAGGGAGTTTTGCAGGGGCTCTTATTGGTTCAAAAAGTCTTGGCAATTATTAATGGTTAATGACTAAAACTCATTAATTATTAATGAAGGCCTTATCAAGTTAATTAACGAACCCTAGTCTGATCTTGATCTTGCTTGCATTGGCCACTTTCTGGAACTTTAAGTCACTACTCAGCTCCTTATTTGCTTGAGCTCCAATTTGCCATTTGGTACAACGTTTCACGAGACAATTCAAGACCCCACCTCTACAGTGCTGATCTCGCCAGACAGGGGAGCTTGAGCAGCAACAGCAAGTGCCAACCCCATGGTTATTTCGTGCACGGCTGCTAGTTTCAACCCTCGTCCCTGGGCTTCCCCAACAGCTCCCTTCACTTTCGGCGCGGTGAACAATTACGGTCAAGATTACCATTGCATGCGCGCATATCATCTGCACTTACAGATGGGGCTCTACAAAATTCTGCGCGGTGAAAGCACTTCAGTGGAACAAGTGTATCCGAAGCATCTTTGTAGAGGTCTAAACATCGACTAACGCGTCTGCTTGACCAAGGATATCTTACGATATTTGCAGACCACAGCATGGTCTCAAAAATTTCACTCGAGTCTCTTGAGGATCGTCATGGACAGGCAATGAATGATGATGGATTCGAAGCAATATGTACACGCGTTATGTCTGTTGCAAATGCCTGCTTAGATGCGAAGGGACCTGAGGCTTGAGCTTAGAGCCCCAGCTTCCAGTGGACTTCCATCAGGAAATGTATAAAGACGATCCTTCCTTTTGCAATCGGATCTTTATCCCAATCAATTTCTACACGTTCGTTCATTCGGAATCTGATCCACATACTCTCGTTCACCATGCATCTTACCCTCAATCCTCTTCAGCTCATCCCATTACTTGCGCTTTCAGCCGTGACGCTGGCACAGGTCAACGGCATCGATATGAGGGACAGAATTGAGGAGGTCGAGCACATTTGGGTCGATAATGCGGGAACCAACTTTGATGGATTCGTTGCCGCCGTCACTCCTTGTTCAAACTACGTTGGATTTGCTTCTAATGCCACAATCAGAGGAGAGCAAAGTTCTGCTCAGTGGGTGCGATTTGTTTTCCACGATAGCGTCACTGCTAATCTATCTGCTGGGACTGGGTAAGTCATCCCTCTTGCTCTTTGCCTAATATTATATTAATTTGGTGCCCAGGGGAGTCGATGCGTCTTTGGGTTTTGAGAGTGATCGCGCTGAAAACGCGGGTTTATTCGTAAATGAGTAAGAGCAATGGGACTACTCTTTCCTCCTTGCGCATATTTCTTCCCTACTCGTTCTGAATGTTTCATTGTTTCTGAGTCAATATCACCGTCTGTCAATCCCGAGGATCTAAGGCTAATGAACCAGCGTGTAGTACCTTGCAATTCATGTCACCGGTAAGTCCAGCTGCATTTCCGGTGGAAGGGGCATTGCTGATATCTACAGAACGTAAATGCATATATGAGCATGTCAGATAATATAGCACTTGCAAGTGACCCGCATTACATGTCAAGACTACGTTACTAATGCAGCCTTAGGGATTGATTGTTTCTCTTGTAGAGTGCGGGGCCTCTTCTACAGGTATTCCCCTACGGATAGGACGGATCGATGCCGATGCTGCTGGCCCGTCTGGAGTGCCAGAGCCCACTACGGATCTTGCCACAACTTTAGCTCAATTTGAAGCAGCAGGATTCAACCAGAGTGAGACTATCGCTTTGACGTAAGTCCTCAAGCTCAAATTCAAAGGCAGGCAGCTAATGCTATCCAGCGCTTGTGGACATTCCATTGGACATATCCATCATAGTACCTTCCCTGATCTTGGTAAGCCAGCCTCCTTCGCAAGACTTCCGCAATGAGAAGACTGGTGAGCTAACCGAATGAAGTTGACGGGAGCTTTGTGACTTCTACCAAGTAAGACGAAGCTCTTTATTTTCTTCAAAGCATAAAATGCTAAAAAATATTTCTAGTCTTGATGGAGGAGAAGGGTTTGATAAGACCCCTGGTGTATTTGATAGCAGCGTCGTTAATGAGTACTTGGATGGAATTGGCCAGAGGGGCGGGCCTCTAGTCACTACCAATGATACTACCCAGCGATCAGACCTGCGTTTGTATGTATCTGACAACAACGCGACCATGACCGCCATCTCTGAAGAAACTTCCTTCCAATCCCAATGCAACGCTCTTTTCGAACGTATGATCAACACAGTTCCCAGCACAGTCATACTATCGGACCCAATCACCCCGATGACATGGAAAGGCGTAGACATCATGCTCGACATCACATCCGCTGGCGTCGTATCAGTCTCTGGACATATCCGCAACCTCTACACCACGATCACCCCTCCCAACACCGTATCCTACACCACCACCTCCTCCAGCGGCAACTCCTCCGCTCAGAGCTCCGACTCTGTATCCGGGACAGGAACCTCCATCTTCGGAAACGCAACCTACTGGTCCTTCAACAGCACACTCTCCTCCCCCGGCACCACATCCGTCAACTTCGAAGACGTGGCCTACCCCATCAACGACGAGATATTCGTGCTGCCTGCGCAGTCTTCCGTCGATCGCGCCACCACTTCCTTTGTCATCAAGGGCGCGGCGCTCTCTTCAATCACGGGTTCTATGACTGGTGTGCTGTACGTGCCGGAGACGCAACAGGGCACGATCACGAAGAAGGTGTTGAATACGACAGTGGAGATGGCAGCGTATGCGACGGCGGGGAATTATACGCTGTATAGTTCCGAGAATGTGACGGTGAGTAATGCGGCGAGTGTTGTGGCGAAGGTGTTGTTGGGGGATAAGGCGAGTCGGACGGTGAAAAGTAGTATTTTTGTGAACGGATTTTAAGTGATAGATGCTATAATTTTGAAGGACTACAAGGTAATCAAAAGTTCCACTTGGAAGGACAAAATCGAAAATGCGGCAGCCTCATCAAGTCAAAGTTTCATTGCTCATCCACTAACACCCTCGCATAACACTCTAGCCGTTTGCCCTTGGAAACACCTTTCTCAATGTTTACTACCTTTTGAAGGATAAGTAAACGTGAAAAACAGACCTTTTATATCCATTTCCCATCCGCGCTGAAAGATTGATGAGGTGTGAAAAGGCGTAAATATCAACAGCTGTACAAGATCGTGAGTCTTGGCATCGGACTAAGAACCGAGATCGGCCTTTGCGACGTGCAACAAAAGTTTTGGTGCCGGAGGCACGGTGAAGTCGGGATTTGAGATGTGCAACAAAATGTGCAATGCCGGAGACTACAACTTGACATCGGGGTTTGCGATCTGCAAAAGATATCCCAAGGGGAAAAAGAGTGGGCAAAGGCAAGACATCTTCATATTCAAATATTCTTCATGCCCGAATAGTAGTACAGTGTTTATATACAAAGAAACTCTAACATGGGTATGTAATAGGCCGACTGCCAAAATGCCAAAAAAAATTATAGGCTACTGCTTCGTATCCTGCGGCGTAATGATCTCGCTCACACTGCCCGAACTCGAATGCGAAGGTGTATAATTCGAGCTACCCGGCGTGTACCTGAAGCCATCAGCAACAAAGCTGCTATCATCGCACCCATCATTATCCTCATACGCAGGCAGCTCCTCTCCATCACCAACCTGACTTCCAAGATCAAAATCACGCATCGGGATCCGCTCCTGTGCGCGCTCATCTTCCGCAACGACAATATCCTCTACCACGTCCGCTGCGTTACGGAACTGCGAGATCTCTTCAGTCATTGTTGTTGAGAGTCCGTCTTCCTCGTCCCCGAGCAAGCTCTCCTTCTCTTCATACTCGTCGTCTAGGCCAATACGCGAGAAGCGGAAGAAGCGGGAGAGGCCACGTTGTTTTCTAGCCGCGCGTCGGCGGCGGCGCTCTTCTTTACGGGCTGCATGGCTGGATTTGCAAGTGCGGCGGTGCAGGGCGATGACGAGGATGGCGAAGAGGAAGCCGATCGCGATGAGCTTGATGACTTGCAGGACTTTGGGCGGCCCGTGGTGTCCGGGTGGGCCGTCGAAGGGAGGTGGGCCGTCGAAGGGAGGTGGGCCGTCGAAGGGAGGTGGTCCTGGAGGATACTCTCCTGGTGGTGGACCATGGTGGTCTTCTCCGTGAGCGCCGTCGAAGAAATCAGGAGGCGGTCCGTGATGTCCATCTGGCGGGCCATCGAAATGCCCTGGCTCTTCATCAGATTCCGGCGAGCCAGGTGGGCCGTGAGGCGGACCATGTGGTCTGTCGCTGTCTTCTGGTCCAACGGGTCCTGGTGGAGGCGGACCATGGTAAGGATGAGGGGCCTCGTCATGTTCCTCTTCGTAAGGGAAGAATTCATCATGCTCAGGGTCATGGTAAGGTTCCTTATGGTGCTCATCTCCGTGAGAGAAACCATCGTGCTCAAGACCATGATGGGAGAATTCGTGCTCTGGAATTCCATGAGGTGGCCCGTGGTGGCCCTCTCTGTGGCGGAAAAACTCCTCAGGCCCTGGGCCGTGATGGAAGAATTCATGATCTGGGCCCCCGTGTGGCGGTGGAGGCGGCGGCGGTTCATGATGCTCTCCAAAATGGGGTGGGAAAGGAGGCGGATGATCTCCTGGGAAGTCTGGAGGTGGTGGAGGTGGGCCATGGTGTTTGTGGCCAGGAGGGGGAGGTGGTGGGTAGCGGCAGATTGGCAAAGGGCGGCCATGAGGTCTCTTATGTGGTGGCTTTGGGCGTGTGCCATTTCCTCTATGGTGGAATGACTTCTCTGGCCTGCCCATAGGCTTTGGCTTCCAAAAGTGAGGAGGCGCGTCATGATGTCTTCCTTCATCGCCACGGAGAGTACCGTAGAGAGTAGAAGCAGCTTCACGAGCTTTATCGGCAACAGACCTCATAACGCATTTCAGACTATCGCAATCTTTGATCTCTTTGTCAAACTTGTCTGACATGTGCTCAGAGATCATATGCTCTTTTTCGGAAATGAGCAACTGTAGCTCCTCCCGCTGTGCGACCATCCAATGAAGTTCTGCAAGTTCGTCCTCAATGTTGAAGTGTGAAAAGTCGGCATTTTCGTGGACTGGGTGAAGGCCCTTCGGATCAGGATTTGCGATAATTTGATCGGGAATAGAAAGGTCGGTCTCGATATTCATGATCTCCGTCTCTCCAGACTGTTTGAAAGACATCGAAAAACCGACGCCTTCGATTGGCTTTCCACCAACAAGCTCAACAACGAATTTGAGGAGCTGAGCATCAGGCTTTCCGTTGACCTTGATGCAATGAAAGGTCCACGAGGCACCAACAACACCTCTCTGTTCGGTCGAGATACCTCCCTTTCCAGTCAAGACATTGTCTTCGAGCTTCTGTGGGAGGACCTGACCATCGATCGTGACATTGCCATAGCCGCAAGCCTCCTCAGATTTCAGAACATCGATCCGAAACCCTATTACCTGGCTGGCCCAGTCATCAGGTGACTGTGACTGAGACTTATGAGGCACTTCGACGCTCACGAAGGCGAACGAATGGTCTGGACAGAGTATTAGATGTGCTCCTCTTAGGCTTTGGAGTGTGATGTGGGCAATACCTGTGATGGGCTTGTGAATATTATCGCCTGGTCCCTGGATTTCTGGAACGAC
This sequence comes from Lachnum nothofagi, assembly GCA_003988875.1. Classification (NCBI taxonomy): domain Eukaryota; kingdom Fungi; phylum Ascomycota; class Leotiomycetes; order Helotiales; family Lachnaceae; genus Lachnum; species Lachnum nothofagi. Next base: position 38,574 of record QYSG01019556.1, read on the forward strand.
GAGGGCTGATGCGAGCGCCGGCGCAAGTAGTAGAGCAGCCTGGAAAGGGCCGCGCATGATGAAGGGGTGCCCGATCTAACAATCAAAGCAAAGAAAGAAAAAAGTGGCGTTAGGGTAGAGAAAACAACTAGATAGAAAATTGGGTTTGCGGAAACCTGAACAGCCAAAACACGAACTACAAAACGAAAGATTGAAAGGATGCCTGCAGGTGATAAAGGAAGTGCTTCAACCGCCTTCCCTCTCCACGAGAGCGTGGCTTCGCAATCGTGTGTGGAGGGTGGACTCGACTCGTAACCCTACACTGGTGGGCTTGGTCGGAAAGAGTTAGGAGCTGACGACGCTCGGCAGATCAGCCCTGCAGATATTGAGGAACAACGGTTCGGCCCTCATTCTCAGCCAATGAGATTGAGAGGGCACGAGATATTCTCGGAAATGGCATGGCCTGACAGCAAGTAAAATAAATAAATCCGGTGCCGTAAACCGTCCATTTGGGTCAGTAAAAACTTGAAAAGGCTCGAGCGCATGGCCGACATCTGAGGTAGAGGCTCGGAGGCTCATCATGACGCAGATGGATACAAGCGTAACAGAAATACAAAGAGAATACAACGTAGTTATCAACGAGGGGCATCCGGGCATGCCGCGTAGAGGGTGCTTGTGAGTTTGATCGTTTATCGGAATTGTTGTGGGGGAGAAGGCGACGCGTCCCGAGATTTCAGCGATGAGCGCTATGCTTCCTTCCATCTCCATTTTTAACTTTTTGCTTTGGCGATCTTTTGGCGGGTCTTTCTGCTCTTTTTGTCTGATCTGAACCTTGTTTCTGCTTTTTTTATATGAACATAACTTTCCTTCGCCAGATGTCTTAAAGAAATAGGAAACAGACCCTTAAAAGGCGCTCATACCACGATTTATATTGGCCTAAAACCAATTATTCAGCGTTGAAACTTACTTCTCTATATAAATTTTACAATCTTGATGTTTCGAATAAGTCGAGATATAACAAAATCTCGCTTGGTGAAAAAGAAGTCCTGATGTTCTTGCTCCTGCCGAACCAGTAAAGCATCTAATAAAAATAATGGCCAATAACATTCACTTGTAGAACAGTATGCGTGACCAGTGAGGCAAGAGCGAATTGATGCTTTTGTAACTATTGGCATACAACTCGAATGTTGTGCTCAAGCAAGGCAGAATGCTTTGGGGTTTACACGTGACATTGTATTTCTCCTCTGCTACGGTGGCCGAATAATCGCGTCAAATGCGCAAACAATATCAACTCGATACAGAGCTAGTGCCTCCCCAGGCAACACATCCAAACCTCCACAATGGTCCGTCCCCTTTTCGATTTTCCGCGCTTCTCCTACTGTACTATCGGCACAGCTTGCAATAAGATACAAGTATGCTAACTAGACCATAGCTTCCCCTCGGGCTCCTCACAGCCGCGCAAGGCCACCCCATGCTAGTGGAGCTCAAGAATGGCGAGACGTTGAACGGACACCTTGTTACATGCGATACATGGATGAACTTGACCCTGAAAGAGGTCGTGCAGACGAGTCCTGTGCGAAACTCCCCTCCGCGAACTACGAAGAGCAACACTGCTGTTTGGAGTGATTGAATGCGCCTGGGGCTAATACGGGTTTTAGGATGGCGACAAGTTCTTCAGGTTACCGGAAGTCTATGTCAAGGGCAATAATGTATGTTTCTATGCTGGCTACAGATGTGTTAGGCCTAAGTCTAACGAGAGGGCGCAGATCAAATACTTGAGAGTCCCGGACGAGATCATCGATTTAGTGAAGGAGCTGCAACAGGGCCAGCAGAACAGCGGATATAGAGGAGGTAGAGGAGGCGGTCAAAGAGGCGACCATGGCGGCAGAGGTGGCGATAGAGGTCGGGGAGGTAGAGGAGGAGGGCGGGGTCGTGGCAGAGGGAGAGGTTCATGATAATGTGGGATTCGGGCGCATACGGTACAAAAAGCACTGCGATTGGGTCCTCGATTGCTTGGGACTGGGGGCTATGCAAAGCCTACCTAACTGTATGGAATATGTGAGAGCTGCAGGCTTGACCCAGAAGACCAGCCAAGAGAGAGTATGAATGAAAATTCGGACCTAGGTAGGAGTACCTTTAGGGCCAACACAGACCCTCTAGCTTTTTAACAAGCAATGACCTTCAATTTCCAAGGCTTTTAAATTGTTTTGAAGACCCCATGTAATCATGTCTATGGATTTGAACAAACTTGTGGTTCCCCTTGCGTCACACGTGATGTGATGCTACGGAACCTTTTGTTGCCAAATTTCTCGCGTTTTCCAACATCTGTCATGAGCTTCAATGCAGGTGACTCGAATACCAATTGACGGACTATGGCGCTGCCTTTGCCCCTCAATAGACGCAATTGCCCTCTCATGCAACGCAGCTTCGACCTCAGCTGTCCAAAACCGCACGATTCGCCCTGGCAGGAGTGAGAGAATCAACCGGCCCCGAAGCTTGCACAGCTCCGCGCGAGCTCGACAGACTCCCAAAGATCCCTTTATCTCTCAAGGGTCCTTCTATACCGCGAATACTGGCGCGTTCAGCGGTAGTGTTCCTAAGGGACAATGGCAGATACCAAGTCGGGCTCAATCAGACCAAGAAAGTGATCCGCTTCCAACTCAACCTCAGCAAGATCAGCATCAACAATCCCTCGTTCGATGGCAACCAACAAAATACGCGTCAGACGAAGAAACGCAAACATCTGCTAATCGACGAGTTGTTCGAAGGATCCATATAGACGACAACACCGACCCAGGTGCCCAGGAGATGCGCGAGCATTTGCGAAATATAGGATCGAAAGAAGGCGGCTTTCAAGAGATCATAGACCTAGTGGAACGATTGATACGGGACGAAGGGGAGAGATTAACTCTATTTCACTATCATGCCCTTATTAGGGCCAACACTGATGCGGAAAATGGAAGTGCGCAGGCCGTGGTCGACCTTCTGAAGGAGATGAAGGAAGAGGGTATAAGTGCCGACTCGGGGCTATACCATACCATTCTACAAGTCCGTCTTAATTCTAATTATGTTCTATAAGACTTAGTTGCTGACTGAGAGTTTGATAGGTTCTCGCCATACACCCTGACTACATCTTCCGGAACGAGATCATGCAAGAAATGAGGGAACGCTGGTTTGAACTTTCTCCCGAAGGATGGCACTACCTTGTAGTGGGACTTTTACGCGATCGACAGTATGAGGTGGCAATGGACAAATTGGAGCAAATGCAGTCAGACACCATTGTCATCCAACCATGGCTCTACGACATTTTCACATATACGCTTTGCGAAGCTGGTGAGCTCGACGAGGCTTTCAATTTACTGTGCTATAGGTATAAGCATAGATCTAGGAATATTTCACAAAGCCTTATGTATTATCTTCTAGACAAGTTCACCAGCGACCATCATGTAAGCATTACCTCTGGTTATGTCTCTCTGTTACTGACGCGGTTGCACACAGTATGCCGGCACGACTTATATTTGGCATCATCGGGTAATGGAAGGCTATATGAATCCCTCTGATGGTATGTGTATGAGCGCACTCAACGTTGCAGCACGCAATGCAGATCCGGGTCTTGCAACATCTGCGATTCGTCTTCTCTCATCAAGACGGACGACCCTCTTCCTATTTCACTACGAAGCGCTTCTTTCTGCATATGTCGGAGCCGAAGACCTTGTGACTGCTTTCCGAATCCTCAACATTATCCAAAGAGCCGGCTTCGACCCTGAGTCAGCCACCACTCGCCCCTTGTATACCTATTTATCAAGCTCCGAATCCTTACCCGAAGAAGCATGGAAAGTCCTCAAACGCCAATTCGAGGAAGGTCATGCGATTCACATCGCAGCTATCAATGTGGTGCTGGAAGCGTGCATTAACATGGGACAATACGACCGCTCTCTAGAATTGTACAAAGAGCTACACGAGCTCTGCGAATCCGGTCCAACCACAGAAACCTTTAACATCCTCATGCAAGGAGCAGAGAAAACCCATGCGAAGCAAAAGGCCATGTTCCTAACCGCTGAGATGATAGCACTCGGCATCAATCCAGATCATCTGACCTACGACCGACTGATACTTGTTTGCTTGGAAGAAGATGACTACGAAGACGCCTTCAGATACCTCAAGGAGATGATGGAAGTTGGCAAGGACAAGATTAAGAATGGGCAGAAGGGGTGGTACATGAGAGGTGGGACTGCGCGTGCTTTGGGGAGGAAATGTCTAGATGCGGGTGATGAGCGAGCTTGGGATATCATGGCTGAGATGCATAAGAGAGGTATGAATACGAGTGAGCTCGGGTCCCGGCTACAGGGTGAGTCAAAGCCTACAGATGGCCCGAAGCTTGAAGAGGGCGCGAAGTATCCTGGTTGGCAAGCCGGATTATACGATACCCTGTCCTCTTAGTTCTCAGAAAGCCGAAGAAATCATTCTGGACAGCGTCGGTGAAATGTACTGCTTTTGAAGCGTGCGTGCTGAAGAAGACATCACTAATCGTCAATCCCACTTGCAGTATGTCGCAGCCAGTTTCCTCAGGAGTTCTTTTGCTGTCTTTATATCCGTAGACCTTGCCTCCTATAAGCTTCTGCACTTCTTTAATGGCCATGGCACTTGCCTAGATTTTCATTCTCGTCTCTTTAGAAGTTACGACTCACGTTGCTAGCGATGATCTTACGCCATGTGCTGTTGACCCAGCGTGTCTTCCCCTTGTACCAGCCAACGTCGACACGCGTATTTCAAGCTCGTTCCATCTCTGTCCCTCTTCTCCTTCACAATACAATAACCCTCATCAACATCTGCGGTTTGTGTGCACTGTTAGACTTCTTTGGGGAAGATCCAGACGGCCCTCAAGACGAGCACGACCGGGTTCAGGAAAATATAGTTTCGGCTTCTAAAGGAAAGTTCCAAGGCCCGAAGCTGTTCATATATGCTCTGGATAAGATCATCTAGGAAGCTTTGAATAGTAGATTCAGATATTTCTACGTCACCAAACAAGGTAGCTATCTGGCAAATATTGTAGCCCACGCAGTTATGTCAGCCTCTACAATAGCAGTTCCTCAGTTTCCATCATGGCACCCATCTAATCGTAACAAATATTTGACCGAAACACTTATATATCTTAGTAATGGCGTCAATACCAGGGCTCTAAGCGGCGGGAAAAGAGGCTGTTAATGAGGAGCCGTCTAATACTTTCCGGGCTATTGCCAACAAGAGGAAGCGAAACGCATGAAGTTTGGGTAGAGGTCACTTGCTCAATCCGAATAGCTGTTATGTCCAACCTTGGGATTTGCTTCGAATCAGACATTAACGAGCCGGACGCTCTAATAGGTTGAGAGTCAAACATAATTTTTACTATTGCAGGATATCGAGCTATGAGCATAGAATTTGTGCACATCAAAATACCTGATAATTTAAAATCAGGAGCGCCTTTGCTCACCCTACTGTCTAAGACAATGCTAAACGTTGTATGAAAATGTAGAGATAGATATATCGGTGGCCACGACGATTTATTTTGCTTAGAGATCTACCACAATTCGAACCATACCAGATGGACGCTAAAAGGAAACAACGCACGCTCATCACCCATCCCTCCCAAGACTTCGTGCACACCTTTCATCCTCCCGCGATTCTCCCTTCTACCCCGCCATACACCGCAGCCGTGTCGGTACATGCGTCAACTCTTCATCTTCATCCTCCTCGTCCTCCTCGTCCTCCTCATCACCATCACCCTCCCCCATCACCAGATCATCCCCCTCCACAACGTTGCACCCCCAATTCCTCAACACCGCCTTCCACCCCTCCCGTCCCGTGCTACTGAGCTCCCTTAGCGCGCCCGCCCACTCCCCCGGTGCATAAACACACAGCACCTCCGCCGGGTTTGCATCCCCGTTGCCAAACCCGTACGTCACGCCCGGGGGCACACTCACCGTCTCTCCTTGACTGGCTTCGAAGTGTTGGAGCTGAATGGACGATGGGGAAGATGTGAACGAGAAGCGGATGGTGCCGGAGAGGATGAAGTAGGTTACGGAGTGGAGTTTGTTGGAGAGGAGGGGGAGGCCGCGGGTGTAGGGCGGGAGAGAGAGCTGAGCGAGGGAAGAAGGGTTGTTTGGCGGGGTGAGGATCCGGATCCGCAGGGGGCCGAGGGGGAGGAGGGGCGTGTTGGTTGGGGTGGTGTGTTTTAGTGTTGGTGCCATTGTTGGTATAGAGGACCTCTTAGATAGGTTGCTTTCAGAAAGGTTTCTTCGTCTTAAGTTTTGGACGGATCATGTGTCGATGTGCTTCTTGAGAATTGATAACTTGAGACTTGATTGCTTTGCATAGACTGGACGGGATCATTCCTTTTCAATGAGATGAACAATTGCAATGAAAGGTTTTGTGGCTTGAAGATCTGCAAAGGATGTTTGGAGTTGTCCCGATGAATAGTGGGCTTCGTCACTTGGAGGGGCCACATGCTATATAGCTTCCGTCACCTTGACAGGAGCTGAATAGGAACACGCACACTTGTTTGGTTATGGAATTATTATTCCGGGACACCAGGAACTGTGAGGAAGCGTGCAAGGGGCATCATCTGGACTCTGACCACCACCCAAGCTCATCGCCACTGGCATCAACGGAGAGCGCGGGAGTCACTGCCTGAGGATTTCCTGCAAAAACTGGATAGAGCATGATACTATTCCAGACCCGTCGACGTCTGAAGCCTGCAGCCAGTGCGTAATGCGACAGGCATGCGGTCGAAGTGAGTCGAATCTGCGCTGCCACGAATAGGCGTTGGGCAAACCGGGAGGCTCAGGCTGCATCTGCCAGGGCTGACGGGTGTTCCTGGCCCATCTCAGGATATCCGTGCGTGCCGGCGCCGGTCTGGCACCTTTAGCTCCGTCCCAGCAGATGCGAACGGGCCATAGAGTTGCGCCAGAAAGAGGCATGGAAGGCGCGACGGCGTGCCGTGACTGCCGTCGCAATACCGTTGCGTCGTACAGTACAGCGCGGCCAGGGCTGAGTGGGCGCTGACAAACACGCGCATGCGCGAAACAGGGCTGCCTAGCAGCCGCTTCCTCCAGCCTCGGGGGGTCGAAACAAGGTTGCGCGGGGGGGCGGCGTCTGGCATTCTCCCGACCACACGGGATTTGGAACGCCCTCCAGCCCTCTACGGCCGAGCGCCGCATTGCAACAGCCCGACTTCCTTCCATTGTGGCGTTTGTGGCTTAGATCTCCGCTCTCCGCTCTCGTTTCCACGTCGGGTCCGCGCGCCTATTTCTGAGAGACCTTTTCTATGGCATTAACGCTGCCTGGGAGGGAGCGAATCTTGCATCTGAAATTGAACTGACGATGCGCTTCTTTCATCTTATACCACATATGCCTATCCTCTCATGGGGAGAGATATTCGAAATGTCCAAGCATCGTCTTTGTCAGGTCAACACGAGGAACGATTTACGTGCAACGAGCAGCGGGATTTGAATGTACCATGCTCACTAGCAGTCTGCTCTTGGCAAGTCTGACTGCTACCAAGCACGAAGAGATGATAGCAACTCTGCTTTACAGATGTAAAGAAGCAATTGTGATACCCCACCGTTGGGGGTCGGCTCCGATCCATTTCTCCAAGCACTCAGGTCTTTTAGATTTCGCCATACTGATTTACTTGCATGTTGGACTGTACTGCGATTCGGTCGCCAACTCCGCGTTGCCTCTCTCCAGCTGGCCTACCCCGGATGTGCGGAGTTCCACAGCATCGACCGCATGCGACAGTGGCCCATCAAGTCAGTCTGTTAAGCGTATAGAAAAATAGCATTGCCTGGTGGATCGATCCATGATCTTTCCGCCTTGCTCTGTTCGAAATTCTCCATGTTCTGAGGTTCCTAGCCAGCGAGGCCCAAGCCTTTCCTCAGCTTACTTTACTCAGACACCGCCATTCCCCAGATCCGGATACAGAGAGCACCGAAATCAGCTCGCTATTCCACCCCCGTTCGAGCAGTCGGCATTAGAGGCTTCCGGATTGAAGTTCAGCTCAAATGCCCGCAACCTTGGTAAGGGGACAGGAAAGGGGGGTTTTTCAAAAACCAAGAACCAAAAGCCCTTGGTGCAAAAGTCTCGTGACTTAACTCAGAAAAGGGAGCAAAAATCATGTGTTCCAGAGTCTTGGCGCAATATGATTGGCTGCGGGCTTAGTAGGTGCGTCAGCACACCGCTTACTAAATTAGATCTAGGAAGTCATATTTCAGTCACATGACACAACTGAAGCATTTACCGAAACAGGCAATTGGTGCATCTTCCCAAGAAGTCTAGCATGGCTTATGGGAGAGTTCTAGCCCCTTTATATCTCTTGTTGAGACTGAGAATTGGGCCGCAACGGCGGTCGACTGAATTGAAAGCTGACAATCTGACTCCTCTGGTTGAGCCGCTGACGAATTTCGAATTAATAAACTCAGAAGATGAGTCGAACTTGTAGAAAAGCATCTTTCGGTCAAGTCAAAAAATTGCCCCGAGTCAAGGAGGACAAAGGATTCAGGGCGAAGACTAAGGTTCGTGTTGTTCAGTAATCGCGCTCCGCCGTGTCCCAAAGCGAAGATGGGCGTCGCGACCGGCCAGAAGGACAAATCAAGTTTGCTGTACAGGCGTGACAAAGCAACGCAGCCCATGCCAACGAAGAGCCTCTTGTGCGTCATCGCCAGTCTGGTCGGGGGGGGCAGGCGTCGTCGATTTTGAGGCGCCTCGATTAATCAGCGCGACGCAGAAGGTCTCGGACTTTGCCCCAACAAGCGATTCTTGGCAGGCTTACCGTAGAAACTCCCTAGATACAGCAGGCGCTAGCAGTTTAGTATTGCGATGCATTGGCTCAGAAGCACTCGCTAAGCTCAAATGCTCTCCACTTTAGCAATTTTGACCAATATGAAGCCGCACTAAACTGCTAGCGCCTGCTGTATCTAGGGAGTTTCTACGGTACATCCGTCGCGCCATTTCCTCTAACAACAACGTTTTTGCGCGCCTTCTTGTCCCCACGCCAGCCTATAGCCTGCGGCGTGGTCCGCCACAGCCTCTTCGTTTCCTCCCGTTTTCATCATGCGGGCTTTGTATGCACGGCGTCCGTAGGGTGATACTGCCGTGGAATCCGTGGAAGCTCTGCTTAGAAACGGAGCTAATCCAGCCAAGCTTGTGTCAGACCGGGGATGGCTGCTTATTCACGCACCTGCTTGTCCCAATATCAGTTTGATAGCTCTCTACAGCAAATGGTTATATATATCGTAGGTGCCTCAATGCTCCTTTGCCTCATCAGTCCAAAGCTTCCTTATCTCCTCTGCATTCCACAGCGACGCTCCTGAGCTGAAGTTGAGCTGCCTGCTATCTTTGTCTTATATCTATCACGATACCCTCGAGGCCCCAACAGTTTTTGCGTCTTACCCTCATATTATGTCTGACCTTGTAAGAGACGCTCCTCTGGGGCAAGTGATTCGATGGGTCACCGGCAACAGAGTTCTTCAATACCCAGAAGAGAAGCCCAATTTCGAGTTACCCGCCACATACAATGCGTTGCTCAACAGCTCATCGTCAGAAAAGCGGCCGGTTGCTTCGAGACAAGTGACTCGAGAGCGAACACGGCAATCAAGTCAGTCTAGCGACTCGAGCGATGTGACAAATGGTTTGGAAAAGGCAACAACAGAACCGTCGCCCTACGAAGATGGTGCGACGGCCCAACTTACTCGGACAAAGAGTCGGCTAGAGACGATGCCCTACACAGAAGAGCGACTCGAGGTTGAAGCAGAGCTGGCCCTCGAGCGAACGCAGACAAAGCCCATAGTACCAGCGAAGACTTCGGACGGCACGATATTAGTTGATTGGTACACTACAGACGACAGCGAGAACCCCCAGAACTGGACAAACGGCAAGCGATTCGCAGTTTCCCTGATCATTTGTATCTACACCTTTGTCGTCTATACCGGGTCCGCAATTTATACTTCGTCTGAAGAAGGCGTTATCCGAAAATTCGGTGTAACGCCATTGGATGCCTCGCTCCCCCTCTCGCTCTACGTCCTGGCATACGGCATGGGTCCTCTCCTCTGGGCCCCTCTCTCTGAAATCCCAGTAATCGGCCGCTCCCCAGTCTATGCCTCCACCATGGCGATCTTCACGATCCTTTCGCTCCCTACCGCCCTCGTCAACAACTTCGCGGGACTCCTCGTTCTCCGCTTCCTGCAGGGCCTCTTCGGCTCCCCCTGCCTCGCTATCGGCGCCGCTACCATGCAAGACATGTACTCGCTGCTCTACCTTCCGTACGCTCTAGTTGCATGGGTCTCTGCAGCCTACTGCGGTCCTGCCCTGGGCCCGCTCCTCTCTGGCTTTGCTGTCACAGCCAAGGGCTGGCGCTGGTCTCTCTGGGAAATCTTGTGGGCAGCAGGCCCCATCTTCCTCGCGATGTTCATGCTGCTCCCCGAAACCTCGACCCCGAACATCTTGCTCCGGCGCGCCCAGCGCCTGCGCAAGCTCACAGGTGACAATCGCCTGATGGCCCAAAGCGAAATCGACCAGAAGAACCTAAAGCCCACCGCAATCCTCATCGACGCAATCGTCAAGCCCATCGAAATCACGATCAAAGATCCCGCGATCCTATTCGTGAACCTCTACACCGCCATCATCTACGGCATTTACTACTCCTTCTTCGAGGTCTTCCCGCTCGTCTACCCGCCGATGTACGGGTTCAGCCTGGGCCTCATCGGCGTCGTCTTTACCTGTATCCTAGTCGCGTGCGGGCTCGGCGTGCTCATCTACTGCTTGTACCTGCACTTCCTCCTCATTCCCGACATCATGAAGAATGGTCTAAGGGCTCAGGAGTCAAGGCTTGTGCCTGCACTTTATGCGTGCTTTGGACCGACGATTGGATTGTTCCTTTTCGCTTGGACAGCTAATCCTTCGATCCATTGGATCGCTCCGACGATTGGCATTACGATTTATGGCGCGACGGTGTTTATCGTGATGCAGTGCATCTTTGTGTATGTGCCGCTATCGTATCCTCAATATGCAGCTAGTCTGTTCGCTGGCAACGACTTTTTGAGGAGTGCGCTAGCTTGTGGCAGTATCTTGTTCGCAAGGCCCTTGTTCTTGAACCTGGGTGTGGGCAAGGGTGTCAGCTTGCTCGGTGGCCTGTCGGTCATTGGCATCATCGGGATGTTCTTGTTGTACGTCTTCGGTGCTAAGCTGAGAGCTAGATCGAAGTTCGCTGTTGCTTAGAGGGATTGGTGGGGAAGACGGATGGAGAACATATCTTGTAATTTTAGCGTGGGATGGGATAGACTTGGGTTTTGAATTTGGTCAGCGCTGGCGTTTTAGACGGAAGTTAAATAATATATAATAGGTACGATTTATGACTGCAACCTTTAGTTTCGCCCACCTTACTGGTGAAAGTAATTGCATCTTCAATCAACCTTATCCCTGTGTAGGTTACGAGTTTGAAATGTGGCTTGGTAGCTCCGTTTGGGTCCAAACTTTTTAGATTATCAAAAGCTTGTATTAGCTAAGTTCAGGGACTCCAGACTTAGACCGTGGGGACATGTCGTATTCTTCAGACTGAGAAGGTCAAGCGCGAGAAGTGTACGACTGCTGCTGCTTATAGAAGCTAGCTCATTTGATTTTTGCTGCACACGCTATCTACGGACATTAAGCTCGACCATGAATTCGTTGAAATTCCACTCATTCAAATTCCAGTGCCAAGGGGTATCTTGAAAGCAAGTCGTAACGCCGTACTCTGCCACAAAGAAATCCATAACCTTCATAAATCCAGCAAATGATCATCTACAAAGAACCACATAACATGCGCTGCCCTGTGTCGAGCTGTCAATGCATCCAGGGAGGAGTGACGATCTCAAGCTTAGTAGGACGCCATCCCCAGACGGATGCAGCCTGCTCAACATCGAAACCCGCTGTCAAATAGTCTGAGGGTGGCATTTCTTCACACTCAGATGCACCATCCTCATCATCCAAATGAAAGCCTTCACAAGCCACCCACTGATCGAGATTCCAAGGGAACAGATCGTAAAGCTGCATCCCTCCATTTCCCTTAGGAACACCATGCTCATGGTGGCCGTCATCTAGCTTGTGCACGACAAGAAGTTCTTTCAACGCCGGCATAACGCTAACAGCCTTCTTCAGAGCGCCGAAATTGTCATTCCAAAGGGAGGTGTCGGCCCACTCATAGTAATATTCAATTTCACGATCAACCGCCAAGTACCGGATTTGATTCAACTCTTCTTGCTTGAGCAGCGCTAGAAAGTGAACCAGTCGATCGCTGAGCGCGAGGTCAAAGTAGAGTGTATCGATGGAAAAGTTGAAGACAATAGATGGCTCGTCGATCGCACTTCCGAAGCAAAGAGGATACATGTGGCTGACGGCTTTGCGTGAATCGCTGTTGACTTTGAGTGCAACAGGCGTCGGGGAAGTCGAGTGAAATCCAAGAGCACCCCTGTAGCAAACCTCGATGACACGCGGATGAAGTGTATGCTTCCAGATGATTCGCAGGATCTCAATAGGAAGATTGGGGAAGAGTGTGAAAGCTTCGAGAAATGGCTTCCACTCCTTAGGGGGGTCTTCGGCCTTGTCAACATAGACATAGGAATCGGCATCATCGTTGGCGGGTGGATCTGTCGCTCCTTGTGGGACATCCTGCGTGACGGGTTTGATGGTATCGTCCGCCTCTGCATTAGGGGCTTTAGAGTTGACCATGATGCTCGTCGCGGCTCGTAGAACACGTAATCGTCCTAGACGCTGTGGTTTTTTGTTAGCATTCTGAACCGTGAAGTTGAAAGCTGTGGAACTCACTCGTAGAGAAGTGGAGGGTACTTAGAATAGAATCAGCCCGACGCGTGTTTCCCGAACGACAGCCGGCTCTTCTACAACAGCAGCAGGCCCAGCCAGCCCTGATGCAGAGCCAGAGAAGCGCATCGACTTGCCTATTCTACGACACAACACGGAGGGTAACCTGACTAGAAATCTCTGACTGGCGGCATGCGGTGTCACGAGACTCTGCAGAGAGGCGCGTCAGTCGTGCTACTGGCGACGCGAGATGGAGGGAAAAGAAATGCTTACCCAGGCTGGCGTTGGTGGCAGCTCCAAGAACGTCCGAATAGCCTCGTCTTCGTTCCCCCGAGGTATCAACGTTCTCCTCGCACCTAATCGTCGCTGATGCTGATCTCCCAGAAAGGAACGCCCCCTTTTACGGTGGTTCACCAATCACAGGGGGCACATGCAGCGTCGGTCGGCTTGGGTCCTTGAAGGCGGAGAATTTACGGCACGTGATGTGGCACTATGCCGTCTTGGGCGTCTAGCGCATTTCCCCTTTTGCTCGAGTGAGGAGAAGACAGGAAGGGCTTTTAATTTCTTCAAGCCAGTCTGCCTGTCGCACGTATCCCTCGACCTGCTGCCCAGTGCGAAAGACGCAATCGTTACGCCAAAATCCAAGACACTCGGCCAGATACAGTACGTTGGTCATCTCTCTTGCAATAACGCTGCACAAACTTTCGCTGGGCCCGTCTCTGCTCTTAAATGACAGCTTGGCAATCCCTGTCATTATTTGGAGAACCCCCTTTTGCCGTGGCCGCTCCACGTCGTCCCTCCCAGAATCCCGTTACATCCTCCAACCTCGCCTTCACCCTGAATAAAATTATACTGACAGCAACGCGCCTGCCAGTTCGAGACTCTAGAGCCGCCGCTCTTTCTTCCCTCCGCCGCCTGTCCTCGATTGCGCACGCGCGGACGACGAGAATAGAACCTCAGGAAACAGGTTGCGACTTTTTATCTGGTACGTGCCGATCGTATTCATTCATGCCTTGCGCATCACCCCATCCATCCCCATCAATACGAAGCAGCCCACATCTGCAAATTCTTGGATGTGTCTGCTGCCCTCGGGAGGTGCAATTTGGCGTAGTGCCCGACATTTTTACCTACAAGCTAACTTAGGACCTTCGTTGAGCAGAATTCCTTCCTCCTTAACTCTGCACCTGCCGCCCTCAACGTAATCGCCATCGACCCTTCTTCATCGAATTCGAGACAATGGGTAAGCAAAACTTTTCTTTACGAGGCAGCCAGGACCCGCGTACAAAGTCTGAATCACACCTGCGTCCGATGCGAAAATACCTGCAGCGAGCCTCAACTCGCACAAACCCAACACCAATCTGGCCGCGGTCATTGTCCTCCAACCAACGTCCAGCGCGCGGTTTGAAGGGCTTGCATGGTCTCAAGCGCTCTATCGAGCTTGTTTGCATCTTTCGCAGACGGATTGAACGCAGGAAAAGCAGTCATCTGCCGCTACCTCCGCAAGTGTGCGTCTGCAATGTCTGGACTACTACCCCAACCTCGATCTTCTCGATCGGAGAGCACTTCCAAAGGCATCAGCTTTCCCTTCAAGGAGATTGAGACTGCCAGCAGCTCTCGGGCCTATCCCGGAAGTCTACATCGCAATCCTCGCTCCTCGACCATTCAATATCGTAGCATGTTGGATATCGACGACATCCCAGTCCTACGCCCCGTTAACATCCCACCGCCGGAATCCATGGAGGACTGGGTCAGCGAGGAAATGAGCCAGACTGCGCGCAAGCATACTACTACATCGAGCGATTGGGCTGACATCTTATGTTTCTATACAGCTACCAACGGCGCCCCAGTGGCCCCTACCCGAGCGTCACCAGCACCTGTACCAAATGGCAAGGCCGTATCTCCTACACAAGAAGCCACGCCTCAGACCGTGAGCTCGACTGATCCTAAAATTGCTGCTCAACAAGCCAGTGATATGAGGAACATTGTGCGAAGAAAATTGACCGGTTACGTTGGATTTGCGAATCTGCCAAATCAATGGCACCGCAAGAGTGTCCGAAAAGGATTCAACTTCAACGTTATGGTCGTTGGTACGTACTTTGACCGCTCAATTGGAACTGCTACTAACAATACTAGGCGAGTCTGGGCTCGGAAAATCTACATTGGTTAACACCCTTTTCAATACCTCCCTATACCCACCGCGTGAGCGCAAAGGACCTAGCTTGGATATTATCCCAAAGACGGTCTCCATCCAATCTATAAGCGCTGATATCGAAGAAAATGGCGTTCGTCTACGCCTGACTGTTGTCGATACGCCTGGCTTCGGAGACTTCGTTAACAATGACGAGTCTTGGCGACCAATTGTTGACAATATCGAGCAACGTTTTGATGCGTACTTGGATGCCGAGAACAAGGTCAACCGAATGAACATTGTGGACAACCGAGTTCACGCTTGTGTGTACTTCATTCAGCCAACAGGCCACGCTTTGAAGCCCTTGGACATTGAAGTTATGCGCAGACTTCATACCAAGGTCAACTTGATCCCAGTCATTGCCAAGTCTGATACTATGACCGACGACGAGATCTTGGCTTTTAAGGCTAGAGTAAGCACATCCTAAGATCTATGATCGCCCAAGCACTAACGCACCCAGATTCTTTCGGATATCAAGCACCACTCGATTCAGATCTTCGAGGGACCGCGTTATGAACTCGATGATGACGAGACAATTGCCGAGAACAACGAGATCATGTCAAAGGTACCATTTGCTGTTGTTGGCGCTAACTCTGAGATTGCCAACGCCGATGGGCGCAAGGTTCGCGGACGTCGCTACCCATGGGGTGTTATCGAGGTCGATAACGAGGAACACTGCGATTTTGTCAAGCTCCGCCAGATGCTGATCCGAACACATATGGAAGAGCTCAAGGAGCATACCAACAATGCTCTGTACGAAAACTACAGATCCGAGAAGCTCACCGCAATGGGTGTCGCGCAAGACCCGAGTGTCTTCAAGGAGGTCAACCCCGCTGTCAAGCAAGAAGAGGAGCGCACACTCCACGAGCAGAAGCTTGCCAAGATGGAGGCCGAAATGAAGATGGTCTTCCAGCAGAAGGTTGCCGAGAAGGAAAGCAAGTTGAAGCAGAGCGAAGAGGAGCTGTACGCTCGCCATCGCGAGATGAAGGAACAACTCGAGCGCCAACGAATGGAGTTGGAAGAGAAGAAGTCGAGAATCGAGAGTGGAAGACCCCTGGAAGAGAAGGGAAAGAGGAAGGGATTCTCTCTCCGCTAAGAGCAAACGCATACCCACCACACCCATACCGAACCGCCGGACATACCCTCCGCACCTACTTCCGCACTAGCGACATGACACATAACCGTTTTTACTTTCAATTCTTGTCTCTTTAATCACAGATCCTTAATACTGCGTGGTGGCGATGAAGAGTGGAGGAGCAATGGGTGGGCATTGGTATGACATTCCAGCTTCTGTGAAGCTGATTCCTGGTTTATGCGCAGAGCGGGTAGGTCTGAGGAGTTTGCTTACACGCCGGTGGAGGAGGAAAAGAACGGTGGAGACATCGCAAAAATTGCCCTTTCAATGTTTCTTCTTTCTCCTTATTGGGTGTGGTGTTCCTTCAGATCAATCTGTATTTATTATGATAGCTCGAGATTTGCGCTCCTTTGGCTTTTCTTTGCTTTGGTATGAATGAAAAGGGATATTATCTCAAGCCCCTCGTCTAATAAATTCTGGTGACACGATCATTGATGCAAACAGGATACTCACTGGTTTGAGATAGCTAGCGATGCATCGCAGTGTTATCATGAGGCTTAGTGTAACGCAGTGGCTTTCCCACAGATGCAAGCCCTCCGAAGCCGCATCCCCTCGACGCGCGGGCCATGCATCCTTATTGTCGCCAATCGATCATTGCAAATTCCGAACCACTTTGCTGAAGCCATTCGCAAATTGTGACGCTGGACGCAGGCACTGAGCACTGCATCGTGTTTTGCAGATGCCGTCGAGGGGCTTGGTGGGTTCCACCTGCCCAGAGTTCTTGTTCCTCCTCGACTGCTTCGATCGTCGCATGGACATATTGGATATCCGTTCAAGGAGAGTCTTCAATTCCCTCCCTATCAATTTTCTTTCGCATCAGCAAGACCGCACCCACCTTTCTTTCTCTGTGGCCAACCCCAACCAACCAAATCCTAGCCTAGGTACCCCTTACATCCTCGCTAACGCAAGCCGTCTTCCAAAAATAGGCGGCCAGATGCTCCTAAAAAGCGCATCAGGTGACTACTACCTAGAAACGCCAAGCCACGTGAGCCACTACTTCGCCCCCTTCTGCCTGAGAACTTCTTGGCGACCCCGTGATAGCGCGTTCTATCTTTCGGCCAAGGTCGCGCTGGGGAAGGGTTTATATAAGGGGACGTGGCTGCTCTTAAAAATTGGATTGGAGGTCACTCGGAGTGAAGTTCAACCGTTGATGACTTTGAGGATTTGATCCTGCAATTGAGATTGAAATACCAAGAGAGACCGACGACGTTATACTCTTCAATTGCAATTACAATTGTAATTCGCAATCAAAAAAAATATGGCTTCACTGCAATTCCCCCTCTTCACTCGCTCCCCGCCCGAAATTCAGTCCATGATCACCGCCTCCTGCACGGAGAACGACTTGACTTGCCTCCGCCTAACCTGGTAAGTGCAAACTCAATTGCGCTCTTAGCACTGCTCATTCTCCCTCAGCAAAACCCTCTACAATCTTCCCATTCTCGCCCCATCAAAACCAGGCCCCATCCTCCTCTCTAGCAACGATACACCTGAGCTCTGCGCCGTCTTTAAAGCCGAGAACTACTGGTCCCACCGCTGGAACTGCCACGTCTCATCCTTCTTGCGCGCCCAAGAACTCGGCATCCCGGTGACACAGAAGCAGAGAGATAGAAATTGCCATCCCGGTTTTAATCAACATTGCCAGTGCTTCTCCCAGCATGGGGTATTGTGGAAGAGGTTGCGGGGTTTCATGCCGGAGGAATTGAGATATTGTGGGGAGTGCGTGCAGTTTACGAGGAGGAAGAAGGGGCATAATGGGCGCTGTAAGCCTTCCCTCCCTCCCTCTCCCTACTTCCTACTAATTCCAAATGTTAAGGCTATCATGGCAAACCCAAGCCTCGCAAGCGCCAAGACAACTTGTGGACGCACAGAGCTCGAAAAGGAGCATTCGGCCATAAGATCTGGAAGAAGTGGTATAACAACGCGGCGATGAATCGGTTTGAGGGGAGGCTGAGGGGCGAGATGGGGAGGAAGGGTGCGGGAAGATATAGGATGCGAGAGTTGAGGGGGAGGAGTGACGTGGATACGAGTGAGGCACGGGATACGCTGCCGCTGGGAGTGTTGTATTAGGATATGTATGATATTTTATGGGGTATGAGTTACAATTTTATGAAGTTATGAGTTATGATTTGTATGATATTTGATCTTGGAGGTAGGCTGGAACGCTTTTGGGATTGAGATGCTTAAGAACTCCTGAAGCGTGGTTTTTTAAGTCTGACCGTAATTTATTAGATTTTGCTGGGACCTCGGAAATATTTTTCCAAAGGTGTTGTCAAGCTTTTATCATCGATAATCATTGAGTTTTCGGGGAAGTCCCTTCAAAACTTGTACTATCAAGCTTTACGGATATAGCCCTATATCAAGTGTGACAGCGGTAGTCAGCTCTCTTCTCATGTTCAAAGGTGTTTGGGGCTTCTTAAGAGGAAATATACACGTGAAGCTCAGGTCCAAGCTGGGGCTCGCTTTATCTCACGGGGTCAGACGGCACGCCAAGATTTTTTTAGCTGCCTGATTGGTCGTCAGAGTTCTCGGCGTTTTTTAGCGCGAAGCTATTCCGGAATAGGTAAAGGGCAGCAAAAATCTTTGGCAAAGCATCTAAAGAAAAACGGAAGCTACTTTACGAATAAATCTACGAATATAAAAACTATAATTTATTATAATTATTAATTATTTTATAATTATTTAATGAAATATTTTAGTTATAGGCAAAAATTATAGCTAAGTTATTTGTCTATTGATACATATCTATTTACTTTAGTTAATATTTTTAATAGATATTGAAATATAGTATAGTGTAAAATAGATTCAATAGCCCGTTTATTAATCGGTTTTGACTGGTGGAATTATTTTTATTATTTGTTTTTATGTTTTTTAATAATATATTTGTAATTTTTTTAATATTTGCATATACTTTTTTAATCGTTGTATATCTTTTTTATTTAAATTAGATACATTATAATCAAATATTAATAAAAGATAAAAAATAAATAAAAAAGAAAACCTACAATCACAATAACATGTGCCGTCACGCGGGGGTAACGGCAAGCCCAGCACAGGGATTTTATTATTATTTAATTATTTAATTATTATTATTATTAATAAAAGACGCTCCGCTGGCCCTCCGGGGGCCACTGCGTGGGGCTTATAAAGGGTTTTTATAAAAAATAATAAAATAAAAACTAAATTATATATAAAAATATATATAAATTAAATCTTATATTTGTTAGTTTTTAAACTTTATAATAGCAAAAACCAATTTAATATTTTATTTATTATTATATTTAAATAAAAAAATCTTTTAAAGTATTTTATATTTCATATATATATATATATATATATATATTTTATAAAATGTTATTAATTAACTAATTAATAAAATAATAATAATAAAATATTTGATTTTAATAATAATGATTATTAAATATTAGATATATAAATTTTTTTATATTTATATTTATTATTAAAAACCAGGGGGAGACCCCCTGGGACCCCCCTTTTTATTTTCTTTATTTTATTATTAATAATTATRATTTAATAATTTAATAATTTAATAATTTAATAATTTAATAATTTAATAATTTAATAATTTAATAATTTAATAATTTAATAATTTAATAATTTAAT
>QYSG01019557.1:0-16491 GCA_003988875.1 Lachnum nothofagi
CCTGGATCTGTGACTATCATAGCTACGCACGCTAATGGCTTTCCGAAAGTAGGTGTCAAGAATCCCGTGATTCAAGTTTTGTATGTGCTAAGTGGAGTGTTAATAGGAAATGTATGAACCGTTATGGGAGGACTTGGTCAAATGCAGCCCCTTCAAAATAAGAAGCATCTGGATAGCAGACTGCTCGCACCAGGGCGCCAGCGGCGTCATGAATGAGGAATCTCTAGGAGACGATCGTACACTCCCCTTCTTGCTCATACTCATCCAGCTCATCACTAACAGATTCAAAGCCCATTGGTTTGATCACGCTCGCGATCTCCTGCATATGGTCAACACCTTCCGCGAGCGCATGATCCGGCCTATCTTCGGCATCGGCCATAGCATGGGCTGTGCCCAACTGTTGGTTACCCTTGCACTTGCCTCCTCATAGTTACTTACGGCCTCAACAGCATCGAGCTCTCCCTCATCCACCCCCGCCTCTTCCACAGCCTCACCCTCATCGAGCCCGTCATCCAAAAAGACCCCCCGCCCGGCCCCAACGCCGCGCTCCCCTCCAGCCTGCGGCGCGATACCTGGCCCACCCCCGCCAAAGCAGCTGCATCCATCACCCGCTCCCCTTTCTTCCAGACCCTCGACCCCCGCGTCCTCAAAAAATACACCGCTTTCGCATTCCGCCCCACCTCTCCTTCTCCCTCCCCTACACAAATATCTCAAGAAGTAACGCTCACAACGACCAAAGCCCAAGAAGCCTGGTCTTACGTCCGGCCGAATTTCACCCCTTACTCTGATCCCAACGACCCAACAGAGCGCTTGCTATCTCCGGAGCTGGATCCTAACGATGAAGGGCGGTATTTGTTTTCGTGCCCGGCGGCGCTGATGGCTCTTCTGGCGCTGCCGAGGGTGAGGCCGCCTGTGCTGTGGGTGTATGGCGGGTGGAGCCCGATAAATACGGAGGAGGTAAGGGCGGAGAAGATGAGGGTTACGGGGACGGAGAGGGGTGGTAGTGGTGGGGAGAGGGTTGGGAGGGTGAAGGAGGTTGTGCTGGAGGATGTGGGGCACCTGGCACCTTTCGAGCATGTTGGGAAGAGCGCGAAAATTATTTCGGGGTGGCTTGGGGCAGAATTAGAGAGATTTCGAAAGGAAGAGGATTTCTTCGCTAGGTATGAGAGTGCAAAGTCTGAGGAAGGCGGGAAAGTGCTGTCGAAGCAGTGGATGAAGGCTGTGAAGTTGGGGAGCGGGGAGGAGCCGCCATTGCGAATTAAGGGAAAGCTATAAGTGCTTAAGATTCATCTTATATATCCAAACATATTTATAGCTTGCGACCAGTGCTACGAATAGTACTTCCGTACTTAGTATTACGCCCTATCTCGCGATACAAACTGTGAAAAATACGGATATAGCTAGTAATACAATACATATCGTGCAAGGCTAAAAGAAGAGGCAAGCCCCTAATATGAATTAGCATATAGGCAACATTAATCAAAGTCTAAACAAAGGGCTAGGTATTGGATATAATCTCGTTTGTTTTATTGAAGAAATAAAGCTGTTCGTAATATATATATGCTTCAAGCCAGTCACGTGTTTGGTTACATGCAGAGCGATTCACCCCGTCATAATACAAAACGTATAAAAAGCCATATATACTGCAGTAAGTAATACAAGTTTTTAAATACAGTATTACTAGCAATATATCAAAATACGGGTTTAGGTCAGTTACATAATCCTGTAGCTTAGTTTTTAGGCTTTAGATGGATTTTAGAATTTTTATCAGGAATAATTGGGTAAATATAAGTTAAATTATAACTAAGGGCCTAAACGGGCATATATATGCCCTAGCTGACTAAATACACGTGACCCTCCTGCGGGGAGGGACAGTTTCTTAACAATTTTATAGGGTTTTCTAGGTTTATTTGAAAATTTCTTGATTATTGTAGTTTTTTTTGGAAGGGTTTACATCGGGAATAGTAGCTACTTGATTAAAGCCTGCAGTTATATATTGTGATAAAGTGGCCACTCTGCATATAACCTTAAGCCGGGCACGTGATTGGCATAAAGCGTATATATATTATAAATAGTTTTATTTCTTTGGACAGCCAGCAACGCGATCATATAATACCTTACTTTTTGTTTAAACTCTAAACAAGCCTATTCATATACCAGAGCCCATCAGAGGCTTACCTCTTTCTTTTGACCTTGTATGATATAACGGCAAATTATTTTTGAACTAAATGTTTCGGCCGTATAGTAGTATATTGCCAGTCTTATATATAATGTTAATACTTTTGACAATGTATATAAACCTCTGAATATAATATTGGGAGTGGAATCCAATCCCCTGAAACGCGCCACCATAATACGGCCATATACTAATCGCGGCTTACGACTAAGTTCGAGTTCGAAGCGAAACTTTCAGCAATTCCCAGTATTTCCGTCGTCTTGATATCTTTGAGGTTGTTGTGGATATCTCGGCGGAACCTTCTGCTGAGACTGATGGGATCTCTGTCTTGTCTGTTCGACCAATAGCGGGTGCCTCCATAGCCTCGTTGCGTTCCAGTGGAGATATGGTGTCGGGCGCCGGATCTTCCGGACTTATCGACGTTACGGTTGTCTGAGGGTCTTGAGAGCTATTGCTTGTCTGCGATGTAGTTGCATCTAATGCCGAGCTGGAAACGCTTGGACCAGGGACCGTTTCCTGTAGAGGATTCAAATATCCTGCAAAAGTGCCAAGGACTACCTTGGCAGGATTCCCTCGGCTTGGAAATGACCACGACCTGCGCTGGCTCTGGCCAAATATCACCGCCCCATCCAAGATTTGGAATGGGTCCGTAAGTAGCTTCTTCTTCCTGGGGGATCCAAGAAGTACTTGTATGCGATCGCATGCATCGTCGGAATGACAGGCACAGGGCTCAAACAATTTATGAGCTTTGTGCCAATATACACCTCTGACAATTTGGACAGGATCGCTTTCAGGGTCTCCGTGCTTGGTGCAGATGTCTCTGAGACAAGGAATATCTGCCACAAGATAGTCCCGACCTGTAGGAACTTGCTTCCAGAGCGGGCATAAGTCTTGAGCTTGCGGCGTTGGTTCGACGAGACTTCCAAAGCCTCGCCCAAACAAGGTGATTGCACCAATCTTTCTCGTGAAGTCTACCCACCCTCTCCCGCTCGGTTGTAGGTATGCGACGCGAGGCTTTACGGGGAAGTTTCTATCTACAAGATCCATGAATCCGTATCCTTCGAGCTGCTCACGAGGTGTAAACTGGATGCCTATCTCTGGAGCATCGAGTTTGTTTTGCTGGTGGTTCTGAATTTGTTCTAGTGAATGCCATAGTTGTTCGACCAGGTTTTTGAAGCACCACGGCCTCTTCTCGATGATGGTTTCGGTCTCCTTGACAAAGCCCATGGTTCGGACTTCGACGCGCGTTACCTCATCTTCGTCAATTTGAAGTTCCATATTAGCAGGATTTGTTAATGCAGCCTTGGCGGCCTTATTGGAAGAACTCGAGGAAGTAGCGTAGATGAAGTCATCGAGGTTGAAAAGGCGAGTAGAGCACCCTACGGTGCCATGGGATCCATAATAATAGATTAAAAATCTATAATAATGGATTAAATTTATGGATGATTAATTCATATATATTGTAGTTATTTCCATAGAAATAAGTTAATTAATGGTTAAATTTTGCGCTAAAATAATCCATTATTAAAATGGATTTTTGGATTTTTGATTAAAATAAATTTTTTTTACTTAAAATGGATTTTTTTTGTTCAAAATGGACTATTTTTTAAAATAGGCTATTTTTCAAAATAGATTATTTTTTAAAATGGATTTTTAATAATGGATTTTTTTTTATTATTTTTTTATTAACCAAACGATTTTTTTTCTATTTTTTTGCTTGGTAATATGCTTAATTAATCCTTTGATTTTTGTAATTTTGACTAATTTTAGTTTAGTTATATTAATAAGTTTTTATTTAATTTTTAATTTTTTAGTTTTTATTTCATTAATTTGCTTAAATAGTTTTATTAATATAATAGTTTTTTATATATAGGCTTTAGTAAAGATTACTATTTTTTTATAATAATAATAATTGCCTTATATTTACTATATATAGTTATTATTTTGTTAATTGGAAATTATATTATGCTAGAATTTATCGGAACTAATTAAATATTTATAAAATATATGATATTTATATTATATTTTTATATTTTTTAAAATAATAGGGAATTTGACCTAATTTGGTTTAAAATAATATTAAAAATAAGTGTTTTATTTGCAAAGAAATTCGGAGGAATAAAATTCGAATTAATGATTTTTAAATATTATTAGAAATTCTAAATTATAGGTAAGAAAATTAAAATTTGAAAAATAGAAAGTTTTTTATATTGGAAAATAATTTAGTTGGTTTATTATTATAATTTATTTGGTAAAATTTATATTTAAATTTGATATTAAAATGATTATTCCCTTTAAAATACTAATATATTGTTTTATTGGAAAATATTACTAATAAAATGCCGGTTTTAAGTATTTAATATAATTTATTATAGAATTATTAGCTTGAATTAAATATATAGAAAAGAATCGAATATATGCTAGAGTTATATATACCAAAATAAAGCAAAATATGTCTATTGATTTTGTATATTTTTAGTTTTATAGAATTATTTTTATAATATAAAACTTTAAAAATATAAATGAATTTACAGTAATTTAATTAAAATAAAATTAACTTAATTAATAATATTTTTTTTTTCTAGCCGAAATATAGATTTTTCTAAATAAAAAAAAATTCATAAAATATAAAGCAAAAGTTTTTTTAAAATAAGCTAATAATATTAAATTATTGTATATTAAAAAGGCTTTTTATTCCATTATTTTATATTTATTATAATATTTATTAATTAAGCGAAGTTTTTGATTTAATTAAATTGGAATATTGCAATAAAATTATACTTATTAGGTTCCTATATTTTACTATTATTGTTTAGTAAGGATAAAAGGCAAAAATGCCAAAATTTATAAAAAGAAAATTGGTGGAATAATATTAACAGAAATATAATATTTTTTTTTAATTTGTTTGCAAAACTTTTTTTTAGTAATGATTTTAATTTCTTTTAATTTTTTGCAGTTATTTATTAATTAATATAAATTTAAAATAAGATATAAAAAAATATAATATATTAAATCCAAAAGGAAACTTTTGGGAAAACTTAATATTAAAATATTTAAAAGTATTATTTTTTTATTAATTTTAAGTTCTTTTTTTTTTTATATTTTTATAATTTTGTTAAAAATAGAATTTTATTTTTTAATAATTTAGCGAAAATACTATTGCAATGAAAAAGATTACAATAATTATGGAATATAAAATATATAATAGGTTTTGCTTTTTTTTAATATCCGACTTTTAATATAATATTAATAATATAGATTATATGAGTTTTTTAGTTTTTTTATTCTAATAATATCTGCGGAAATAAAGCCGTCGCTAAATATAAAAATAAAATATATTTGCAAAAAAAAAATTATTTTAATAAAAACATTAATAATATTTAGAATACCGGTTTTAAACTAAAGCAATTTTTAAATTATAAAATATAAAAATAAATTGAGGTTTTTATAAGTTTGCGGATTAGGAATAAAAGTAAATAAAAGAATATTTTCGGTAAGGTATTATTTTTAAAGAAAAAAGTTCAAATTAATTAAAATAATTAATATAATTATATAATTTTCTAATATTATAAGCTAAATACTATCAAAAAGTATTTAAAAGGCAATATCTATTGAAATATTTGTAATTAGCTATATTTATATTAAATAATTAATGGTAATAAATATAAAAATAATTTATTTTATAAAAAAACTTTTATTTATTAATTTATAATATTTTTTATTATTAAAATAATCAGAATATAAATCTACTAATTATTGACGACTAAAGCTTACTTTATATTAAATTAAATTTTTAATATAATAACCTTTAAATTAAAATCATAAATAAAAAAAAATTAATAAAACTAAAAAATATTTTTTTAGTTTAAATTTCTTTATTTTTTGGTAGTAAAAAAAATATCAAAATTATTTACAAATAATATAAATTATAAATTCTAAATATTAGTTTATAAATATTATATAATTATTTTAATAATAATTAAATTATTATAAAATTAAATTATTTATTTTTTAAAGTTTTTTTCAAAACGCCAAATAATTGGAAGCTTTTAATTATAATAATATTTAAAAAAATCTACTATATTCTAGTATTTACGTTTAGTAATTCTTTTTAAAAGAAATATTTAATTAATTAAAAATTAAGGTTTTAAATTACTAGTTAAATCTAATTTAATATAAAATATATAAATATACTTTTAAAGAAGGGCTTATTATTATTATTATAGGCTTTTAATCCATTTATATATTTTTTTTTGTTTATTTTATCGGGATTTTTTTTGGGAAATTTATAGTTTTTGTTATTTGTATTATTTTTATTATTATTATTTTTTTTATTTAATTTTTATATAATATTAATTATATTTTAAATATATTAAACTTCTTTTAAAATTATATTTATATCCGTATTTTCGTTTTTTATTATTATTTTTATTAAATTATATTAACAAAAAATAATATTAATTCTAAATTACCGGTTTTTATTATAATAAATATATTATATATATTAATAAATACATTTCCCCAAAAAAATCTTATTATAATAGTATATTTTTTTATTAATTCAAAAAGGTTTATTTAATTGGTTTTAATATAAAATAAAGATTTATTTAATAATAATAAAGCTATTACAATAATTATAAAAATAATTCCTATATTAACTTAATATATTTAAAAATATAGTATATAATATAAGAATTTAAATAAAGCTAAAAATAAAAATTTATTATTAAAAATAATTAAATAAATAATACTTTTATATATAAATAATAGCAGTGTATTCTTACATATAAAATCTTCGGATTTCGCTTAATAAAAAAAGTTTTAAATTTTTATTTTTTAGCTAATACCAAAACTTAAAATATTAAAAAAAATACCTAGAAATTTCTATTACAAATAATATATATATTAAAAAGTTTTTTATAATTTTTATAATTTTTTTAATATTAAAATATAATATTATTATTAAAATACATTAGAATCCAATATTTTGGAATTATTCCACTTTTTAATA
The DNA here is from genome assembly GCA_003988875.1 of Lachnum nothofagi. NCBI lineage: Eukaryota > Fungi > Ascomycota > Leotiomycetes > Helotiales > Lachnaceae > Lachnum > Lachnum nothofagi. The sequence goes on from QYSG01019557.1 coordinate 7,188, forward strand.
TAAATATACAAAAATAAATATTATTTTATTATTAATTGAAAATATAATATTTAAACTTAATTTAATATAATTTTATTATTAAATTATTAAAGTATTAATAATGCCCATTTTTTCTCCTTTAAATATCTCTTTATTTATACTATTATAATTATTTTTATTTTTAATATTAAAATTTTGCTTTTATTTTTAATAATTTATATTTTTATTATTATATTTGCCTAATTATAATGGATTTTGTATATTATGGCAATTGCTAATATATAGTTTTTAGCCTAAAACCCAAACTTTATTACTATAAATTAAACTAATATTAATAATTTTTAAATTTAAAAAACTTAGGTTTGAATTATTTTAGTTTTTATAGATAATTAATTAAATTAAGAATATTTTATAATATAATATATTATAGTAATGTAGTAATACTAATTACTAATTAATATTAATAATTCTTTTAATTGCTTAATTAATATTATTAATAATCAAAAAACAAATGGCTATACAATTATTAAAATTATATAAATTTTAATTAAATATAAATTGTTTTTTTTTATAATTAATTATATATAAAAATATTAATAGCTTTGTTTAATTTCTAAATCAAAAAATTATTTATAATAATTAGCTTTTTATTAAACTTTTAATTAATATTAATATTAATTAAGTAATTTTTAATTTCCCCCAAAGTATAATTAATATTAACTGCTTTATAAGTAAATATCCGTGTTATTTATTAAAATATATAATTTATATTTTTAATACTTATTATTAACTAATTTTTATTTGTTTTTGGCATATTTTAAGCTTTTATTAATAAAATAAATTTAAATATTAAATAAAAAAAAATAAAAAAATTAATTGGCTTATAAAAGCTAGCCTAAAAATAAAAATCTTAGTGTTTTATATTAGAATTTCTAATATACTAAATATTTAATTAAGTTTTTAAAATTATTTTTTGTTTTTTATTATAATAATATAATATTAGAATATATTTTAGTTTATAATATAGCAAATTAACTTTCGAATATAAAAAAACTATAAAAAAACTATATAAACCATTTTGATATAAAGCAATATAAAACTTTTAAGCAATTTTTTTCATATTCTAAATCTTGCTTTTTTACTGCTTTTATTTCCACTGCTATTTCCATAATGTATTTTTTTGTTATAATATTTAATTTTAATATTTCTATAGTTTTATATTTTTTGTCTGGATAGGGTATACTGCTTTAATGGCTGAATCCAAGTTTTATATTTTTTTTTTATTGTTTTATGCCTTTTGATATATACTAATTTAATTGTTTTTATTGATTTTATTTTAACTTTAAATTTTTATATTAATAATTTTATTTTTATGTATTTTTATATAGTAGTTTATTTAATTTATTTTGTTTTATTATATTTTCCAATATTATCGCGTAACCTAAACTCCCTAAATATAAACCAATGCCTATTACCAAAGTGCGTTTAATAAACTACTTGGGCTATTATATTAAGTTTAATTGCCTCAAAGTTTTATTTGTAAATTTTATTAATAATAAAAAAAATATTTATAAATAAAATTGGTTTTGTAAAGCAATTATTACTATTTGCAAAAAACATATTTTTTATATTACTATTAATGGCATCTGCAAAATCCAATAATAAAACAAAATTTCTACTAAAATCAAAGCTAAAATTAATATTATTATTAAAATTAATTTTAATAATTTAAAGTATTTTATAGGCTACTGGATTTTTATTTTTATTTATTAAAATTATATTAATTCCAAAAAATCCAATTTAAAATATTTTAAATATAATATTTTAAATAAATTATATTTGCTTTTTTATTTTAATAAAATTTAATTAATAATTATAATATTTTTAAATTTAAAATTATCAGCTATCTTTCCTTTAGTTATATTTAGTTTTTTGGATTTGCCAAATTCTATTTAAATAACTTAGGCCTTATTTTCGGTTTTATTTATTCCTTTTTTTACTTCGATTTTTAGTATATTAATATTAAATTTATTTAGTGAAAAATCTGCTTAAATTATTGCTATTATTTGCTAATTTAAAAAAAAAGAATAATAAAAACAAAAAGAAAAAATAAAACAAAAAAAATAAAATGCTTTTTATACTATATTAGTATTTGCCTATAATTATAAATATATTAAATTTACTAATATTACGAAAAAAAATCTTGCTAAAACTATTACTATAAATAATATAGCTTAATTTAACTTTAGCCTTTTTTTATCAAACAAATTATATATTATTAAAAATTACAAATATTTTCATAATTATCTATATAATTTTAATTATTAAAAACAAAACTATAATAATTATATTAATAACTTTAGCACTTAAAGCAATAACGCCAAAACTAAAATTCCATCCTAATAAATAACTAATAATAATAAAACTACAATTACTATATTTTCTATTAAAATTACAATTATTACTAAAAAAACTTTTTATAAAATTAACAAAAAAATATCCACTAAAATCTTTATTAAATTAATTTAATTTATTAAGTAATTGTTATTAAAAATACCTGCTACCAACCAAAAAAAAAAAAATATTATAATATTTATAATTTTTAAAATATTCAAAAAAACAAAGTCTTTACCTAAAATATCTGCTAAATTTACTTATTGCAGTAAAAATAAAAGAAAAACCAAAGTATTATTTATAATATTTATATATATTCTTTGTTATAGAAAAAAAAATAAGGTTTTTATTATTAAGATTAATAGTGAAAACGGCAATAAAGCTTTTAATAAAAAATATGGAAAAAATGCTTTTAACAAAGAGAAAAAAGAATAAAAAACTAATATACTTAGGAATATAATTTTTTTTTTTTTTTTTTTTTTTTTAATTTTAATATAAGAATTTCTAATATTTGTATATTCTAATATAAAATTTGATATATATTATATATTTAATTTAAATATTAAAATAATTTAAAAATTCAAATATATTTAATATTTTAATTTGCTTTAGTAATAATTATAAAATTTAATGTATTTTCTATTATTTTAAGTTTTCTAAATGTAATTTATTACTTTTAAAATTAGGGATAGCTTTTGTATATAAAATTATTTTTATTATTTAATTGTTTATTTATTATTTTATAATAATTTAATATTATTATATTTAAATTTTATTAGAAAAACTCCAAAAAATATACAATTTCCTATAATATATATTAATAATTTTTTTATATTAAAAAATATAAAAATTAAATTTTTATTATAAGTTTAAACTCTATTATAAAATATTAATATATGCGAATTTTTTAAGTAATGATTTTTTTATTAATTATAAAAAGCTGCTAAATAGCATATTTAAATAATATAAATTTATATTTAAATGTTTTTTTTTTTTTTTTTTTTATTTTTTTTTTTTTTTTTGTTAATTTTTTTTTAAAATAATATTTTTAATTAATAAATTAATTAGTATTAACTTGCTTTAGCTATCCCTTTAACTTTAGTAATTGCGGCCTTGGAAATAAAAACTTTAGCCTTAAAATAACTATATTAAAATATTTTATAAATATAATTTCTATTTTTTATTTTAATTTATAATTAATTATTATTAGGAAATAAATATAAAATTTAATAGCAAATCTAAAAATTATAGTTTAATAATATAATTAGCTGAATTTAAGCTTATGATTTTATTGCATAAAAAAAAAGTTTTTTTGCAATTTTATTTTTTTTTTTGTTTTTGTTAATTTTTTTTTAAATATTAAATATTTTTTATTTTGCCAAATAAAAATATAATTTTAATTTAAAAATTAATTTAAATTTAGATTAGAATTTAATTATATTTTTATATTTAAATACAAATAGAAAAGCTAAGTTTACAAAATAAAAACAAATATTATTTTAATAAAGGAAATGGCAACCCCTAATAATAATAACTACCGCTTATTATTATTATATTAAAATTAAGATAATTAAAATAAAAATATTAATTTTGATTTGTTATTATAGGATTTTAATAATGGCTTTAATTAGATAAATATAATTACCAGCAGCGGAAGTTATATTTAGGGGTTATAATGCAATATAACAATAATTAATTAATAATAATTTAAATAAGTAATATTAATTAATAACCAAAACATAATTTTGAATTATAATAAAGCAAATACCTTTATTCTTCTAATAACAAAATTTTTAATTTATGTTTTCTATTAAGTTTTTAAGGTTTTATACGTTTTAAAATCTTTATTCGAAATAAGGCAATTTATAGCATATAAATTTCTTAAAACAAACTTTAATATACAAAAAAATAAACTTCAAATACACTTATATACTACTGTATAGTACCATTTCTTTATAAGGATTTTTTGGAATAATTTTAAGACTTCGAAAATTAAAACTAACCTATAGCATAAAATAATTAGGTATTAGTTTATTTTGCATTATAGAAGCTTATATACCTAAAAACTGCAGGTTATATAATAAAAACAGCTATTAAAAAAAACCTTTAATAATAGCGAAAATTTAAAATGGAAGTCTTTAAAGTTATATATCTAAAGTTATATATCTAAAGTTATATATCCAAAACTATATAATTAAAATTATTTATTTAAAAAACGCCAAAAATAAATATCTAAAAACGATCAATTAATTATTTTTAATTTAATTTTTGTTTTTAAGTTTTTAATAAATGCTAAAATTAATAATAATAATAATAAAATTTAATTATTATATAATTTAAAATTTTGGGAAGTACTTTTTATAGTTAGATAAATACTTTATTTATTTATTTAAAAAGTTTAATAAATGCTAGAAATATACTATTTTTAAGGAATTATATTAAAAGCCAAGGTTATTTTTAATTGTTTAAGAAATAACGTTTTGGTAATAAAATATTATTTTAATAATTTATTTAAAATAATTAAATTAATTATAAAATTAGTAGCTATTATTATATATTTTATAAATAAGTAAAAAGCTCTAAAAAAATATATTATAAATTAAAAAAACTTTAAAAAAACTTTAATATATTAATAATATAGTACCGATTTATTTAAGGCTAATATGATTTTATTTTTATTTTTATACAATTTTTTTTTTAATAGTAATATATTTAATTAAGGTAATCAAAATCTAAATAATAATAAAAAAAAAGGCATTATTTCCTAAAGCTATCTATTACATTATTAGCAATTCTTAAAGGTAAATATAACCTATTAATAAAATCAAAAACAATATAGTTAAACTAAAAAAATACAATTTTTACTATAGCTATTTATATAAAGCAAATCTTTAATAAACTAATAATATAAGCATTTTTGAACATTTGCTAATAACATTTTATTACGCTGGTTTTTAGTAGTATAATCTATGCTTTATTAATCAAAACACATAAAACAAATTATAATAAACTATTTTAATAGTATATTACCTCTAATATTTATAGTAAATTTCCTTAAAACTATATTAAATATTATTTGGCTATAAGCCGACAAGTATATAGAATATTTTATTTGCTATGTTTCCTTTTATATATTATTAAATATATACTATAGGACCAATATTTTTTTTAATATAATATATAATAAATTAATATTAAATAACTATAAGATAAAAAAACCTTTTAAACCTATAAACCTTAATTTCTTTGATAATCTTATAAAATACCTAAAATAAATTAATATTAATTTAAAATAAAATAATAAAATAATATAAATATTTAACTTTAAAAATAGCCTTAAACAATATTAGCTTAAATTCCAAAGATTTTTTAATAATTAGCAAATTTAATGATTAAGAAACATTTGTTTTATAGTATATATTAGCTTATAACGGTAAATATTTGATAGTAATGGAGTCCCGATATTAAACAAAAAATAATATTTGCTAAAAATAATATATTTTATATATTTATATAATAGAAATATTTATATTTTAAGTATTAATAATTTTAGAATATTTTTTTTAAATTATATTAAAAAACTAAAAAAACAAAAAAAAAAAAAATTTTATTTTAGAATATTAGGATATCTTAATTTAATAATAACGACGGCAAAAATAACGATTGGCGGTTAAAAGGAATTCTATAATAATATATATAAATTAGCTAGAATCAAAATTCTAAAAGTTTTGGTATAATAAAGAAATAAACTACCAATAAAAATCTCTATTAAAAAACATTAGATTATATTAAGGCAACATTAAAAAAAAAAACAAAAAAAAAATAATAATTTAGCTTTAACTAAAGATTAATAAAAAAACTTATTTTTTATTTTATAAAAACCTAAGGTATTAATAATGAAGTTTTAAAATCAATGTAATTCTAAGCTATTTTTTTTTAATAACTATTATTTAAATTTATTAATAATAAGTTAATTTTTATAATTATTTTTAATTATAAATTTCAAATTTTAAGTTTTATATTATTTAATTTAAAATATTAAAATATAATATTATTATTATTTATTTTTTTATTTATTTATGCTAAATATACTATAAATTAAACTATAAAAAAATTAAAATAAGAAAAATCAAATTATAAAAATTTATGTTAAAAAAAGCAAAAGCAAAAATTAAAATTAAATAATAATAAATTAAAAACTAAAAACTAATAATAATATAAATTTAATTAAAAACTAAAAAAAAAAAAAATTTATAGTAAATCTAATTTTCTTATTTTAAAACCTTTAAATAAAAATTATTAATTTATTAAAATAATTATAATTAAATTTTAAGAATTATTATAATTTTTAGGAGATTAAAAGATTATAAGAAATAAATAAAACCGAAAAAAACTAAAAAATAAATAAAAAGTTTTATAATATAAATAACTAAATAAAGTTTCTTTTGTATAATAGCGTTTTGCATTAAATGTAATTTATTAAAAATGCCAAAATTTAAATTTTATTTATAAAATTAATTTTGATTTATTAATAATAACTATAATTAGTTTTCCAAAAAAAATAGCATTTATAAAATAGTTTTAATTAGAATTATTAAAACTATAAAAAACGTCGATAGCATTTTGAAAACTATTGAAAAATATAAACAAAAGTTTAAAAAAAAAGTAATAAATTTATTTTTATAAATAAAAATCTTTAAAATTAATTTTGATTTATTGAAATAATAATAATAAAAACTTAGGAATTATTTTATTTTTAATAAAAATAAAGTTTTTAATATATTAAAATGTTAAAAAAACTTTAAAAACTTTAAAAAAAAAAAAAATATTTAAAAAAGCTAGAGAACTTATTATTAATATAAAATACATAAAATACATGAACGACAATAATAATAAAACTAATTTAAATATTATTAAAACTTAATTTAATATTTTTAATAATAGTAAAAAAAGCTAAAAACTTTAGAAAAAAAAAATTAAAATTTTAAAAAAAAATTATTTTAAAATAAAATATTTATTAAAATTAAAAATTAAAAATTAAAAAATAATTAATAAAAGTTTTTATATAAATTAGTATTAATACGTAAACACTATTAATATTAATATAATTAATATTGTTTTTTTTAAATTAATAACAATCAATTATTTTTAGAATTATTTAAAGTTTATATTTTAAATTACAATTGAAAATAATTTCTAAATATTATTAAACAAAAAAATAAAATTCGGTTAAATAAATATTATATAATTAATATAAAATTTATATTACAAATAATTTTATTTTAAAGTTGGCAATACTAAGGTATTTTTTGAATTTACTTAATTATATATAAAAAAAATCCAAATTCTTTAAAAGCCAAAAATCCATTAAATTCTAAAAAATTATAATATTCTTTAAATATTATTTTTTAAATAAATAAAATGTTTATTATTACTTTTTAGATTTAAAACCAAATTATTTTATTATTTTTGAAAATTCTATTAAAATGGTCAAATTATCAATTTTTATAAATATATTAATAATTATTATGGACTCGATGCTACCGTAGGGGCAATAAGGTTCGGAAATGAGCTGCGTACAGCAGAGGTGCAACAAAGCACTCGCACCATCTAGAAGCCATCCACGTCGCTCTGCAGTATCATATGAAATGACGTGCATTTTGCTCGCGTCATGAATGATTTGCCTGTACGTCCCGCTACTACTTATTCTGGCTGGGATGTCTTTGTTGCCTTTGACGAAAGCTAGTGAGCCCGTGACATAGTAACCTGCTGTAATGGAGACTTGTTTCAGAGCACAGCCTGCTGTCGCAAAGTCCAGCACTGAAGTTCTTATTCCTTCGTAGTTGACTTCTTTCGTGCCTTTACTCATCTTTAGCTTCAGAAGTACCTCAAGAGGGAACCACTTGCCGGCTTTCAGGGCAGCGGACGAAACCCAACCTACATAGTTCCTAGCTGTCCCAAGGAATGGCATGTCCACGCTGTCAATATCAGCAGAACTAATACAGCGCCCATAGTCATTAGCCGAAAAGAAGGGAATAGGCTCGTCGTCTTCCGTGTACAAGAAATGCCAAAGCAGAGACTGGCCAGCTCGTTTCGTCGGGACAAACATGGACGATCTACCTTTAATAACAATACCGCCTTCAAAGTCAGTTGCGTATTTGGCTTCTACAGTGAATCAAATAGTATTTAAGTGTATTATTAGTGCGTGTATTAAGGCTTCTGCACTATTCCCAGTATTATATTAGGAAACTTATACGTATGCCAGCCAATAGGAAGGGCTTGTACGTATTGCTAGCTGTATATCATTTATGTAGTTTAAAAATATCCAAAAGTTCTGGTTAGGTCCTGGTCAGGTTCTAATCCACTCCAATTAGGAAATAATAGGCTTTAAAGCTCTTAAAACACGTTAATAAACGTATATTTTAGACGTGTTTTAAACGCATTTCCGATGCATTTCCGTATAGTAGTATACTGCCAGTAATACCGTATCTGGGCTTTTATACTACTTACGGCCGTAGATATAGGCCTTTATACGTATTATTTGCCGTATATATCAACTTCCCTTTACTTATCACTAAAGTGGGGCGTAGGCTTAAATACGGAAATACTATTTGATTCACTGGGCTTCTGCAAGGCCAGCCATTAGCTCCAATGAAATCTCTAGTCCCTGTGTCTCGGTACTTCTGGCCAGAATTGGGTATCCCGAAACAATAACCGGGTTTCGAAACAGTGCATGCCAACATGTTCCATTTGGCTTAGAACTGCTGGTTTTCGGAGTGGGATCTTTTTCATCGAATGTAATATGAATAAAATTCCGATCGAACCTACTAATTCTAGGAGTGGAACAAGCAATAGTGTCTCTGGATGATGCCCGACATGCCGCTCCAAGCCATGCAATTTGTTCTCCAACTTCAGCAAGCGAATCGATGGT
>QYSG01019568.1:0-13395 GCA_003988875.1 Lachnum nothofagi
CCACGCAAGTCCACGCAAGTTGCAACAGCAACAAGCAACAACAAACCCAATTCACACAATTTTGGAGTGTACTGAATGCTGAATGGTAATATATTTCTGAGTCCTAGCCCCCCATCGAAGCCTATCCAAGACCATCCAGYCACATCCATTTCCACCTCTCCAACCACATGTACAGGAACAAATCATATTCCCATTGCGCGAGCACGAGCGAGCAATTATGGGTTGCCTACACAGAAAGTGAGTGCATCATCACCAAACACCAACCTCGTCGCCAATACTAACACGTCTGCCATTCTATTCCACCTGTCAGCAAAASATCCYCTCTCTCCCTAACATTCAATCAGGAGTACTTACGGACGCCAACCTGGAACGTSACCTTCCCATCAAGCGAGTCCTCAGTCAACAGACCKGTGCCMGACGTGTTCGTGCTGGTCAGGCGCACCTGCGAGTTGATGTTGAGCGGGAGCGAGGTTCCGCAGGGCGACCAGACGGTCGAGGTGAAGGGGATATCGTCAGAGAGCTCGTAGTCGCCGGACGAGGGGCCCTTGAAGTTGGATGTTGTTGCCGCTTGYGAGGATGCTGTGTCGRGTCAGCCACTATCCTCAACTAGCCAATTGGAATGCTCTCGTACATCCAGAGAAATAGTAAGTCGCAGACTGGGTACCCGTAACCCCCTTGTCAAGCTGTGCGTARCCACGGAATATGGTGCTGAAGACGCTRTACTGAAAACCAGAGGGGTACTGGAGATCGATGTTCAGCTGGCAGTTGGCGCGGTTCTTGGTGATGGCGACACCGGGGCCAAGGGAGGCAACAAAGCTGTCGAAGATGAGAGTGAAGCTGGACGGGAAATTTGTGTAAGCATATGGAGTTGTCTAAACTTRRGGGGTCAACCGACGTGGTGCGGTCCGCGGAGATGAAAGATCCCACTGAGCCTTGYGGGCAACCAGTACCACCATAGGCAATGCTGTTGATGGTGACTTGACTTGGGTTCGGCACAACTGCACCCGTGGGCTGCGGGGAAAGRGTGACGCGATCAGGAATTGCACYATCAGCTGCGGGTGCAGCTAAAGATGCTGCCGCGAAGGCAAGGACGGACAGGATGGTGAGCATCTTGGAAATTGAGCTAGTATTGGTAAWCTCGAWTGAAGACCGTTGGCTATGTGTGTGGCGATGTCGATCCTAGAACTGGAAGGGRRATGAAGCTTTATAGCTGCAGCTCTGGAGCTCATGCAGGGTTGTCGTTGGTAGGACTACGGATGATTGGTACCCGTGTCGATATTAGATTCCAGGCAGTACGCTTTTTCGTTTRGACCCTAACAGAATAACCTACCCCGCTTCAATATAAAAAACGCCACAGCTGGAGGGAATCTTAGGGGAGACAAGTACAATACGAGATGCTGYGATTCAGCTGTACATTGGATAAAGATAGGCGAGAACGGAATGCAGGACAAGTGTCTTGGAGARCGGGATGGAACGAACACCCAGCTGCAAGCATRCRCCCATGGTYCAGCTTGTAATGAGGCATGAGCCGTCCAAAAACGTGGCTCGTGTGGTGCTTGTGACTAAGATTCATATGGAATTGATATCGAATAGATGAAAAACATGCTATGTATAGAAGCAGAGTAAGCTTATACATGGGGCAAGGAACTRGCAGTGCAACACGGAGTCTGGACACGGAACATGTACATRGAGTGTATTTGAGTTRGGATGAACGAAAGCAGARCAGTCGACACGACTTTCGTCAYTGCARTGGRGTGGACTTGTGAATATCCAAGGATACAAAGATACAAATGCTTTCAAACTTGGTCAAGTGATCGTTGGCGACGACTACTCGRCAGCTCGGAGCAKGAGRCTCCAGCCCTCAGACAGTTTGTGGCTTGCGGAGGAGATTAGAGGACCTATACATGGTYGGTAGCCATATCCAATCGTTACCACCCGAGTGCCCGTGTCGGGATCTGAGCACGAGCCAGATCTTGCAGATCATAGGCAAGCAGATTGCCGARCAGATCTGAGCCGCTTGAGCAATTCTCCGCGATCCCAGCTGGACGGAATCGYGGGGTTCAAGGAGCGGCCTCCRAACTTGTGCTCGGAGATCATYATGTACTCATTCATGACAAACTCGCTGCATCTTTGGGAGCTGCGAGCATGCAATGCTTGGACCAAGCCTTRTGTCGACTCGGCGTCGCAAAGGGCMACACAACACCCAGACTGAGCAGTATCCACGCCGTGKTTTAGGCAAGCRGGAGACCGACGGCTGTTCCCAACGATAAGTGYAGATTAATTTCAATTAGWAGYCTCGCCAGATGGATAAATGTGTGAAGGAATATATGGATGGGATCGAAGTTGCCATGTCGTCTGGGGATGCATGAAGGTCGTCGTCTCGCGCTTGTCGTCTGTGAAAAGCACCCCCTGTGAGATTAGTCAGCATCATATTGGCAATATCTTCCGGGCAAAATTTTGCCTAAGCTTTGCAGCCACTTAACAGTTGARCGCYCAGAATGCTGATGGGCGGCGATAGCCAGACCACTCACTCCAAATCCATGTCGACAAYCCCTGCATCTTTTYAGGCACCACCAGGAACAACTTAAAGTGGTCTGGCCCGTGGGGCACTTTGATTGTTTACTGGGCTGGCTGAATCGAACCATCAGCCTGCCYCAGTACTCGATATATGCGTATCATGCTATTTTCGGAATCATCGATGGATATCATGKTGTACCTGAAAACTCCGTGTACCCTGACCCAAGGAACCTCTCCGTCTGGCGTGCTCATTTGCACTTAGGACCTGCAGCTCCGGAAACCTCGCCGAAGAGGGCTTTAAGGTCCAAGATACCAGATTCTCCAAGCTTTAAGATGTCTTAAGAGCTCATCAGAGTTCCAATGTTCCATTGTCAGGAATGTTAGAAGAAATGATCAGATCAGATCATATGACAAATTCCATGYGAGCARGTGCATTCGTTGGTATCAATCTATTCCTCAGAGGAACTCTGTGCTCTTGGCAAGCAGTGATTCRTTTTCATAAATATATTAACAGCCATCAGGCAACGACGGATAGCACCAATCCTCAGAGTTCGGGAYGGAACATCTCTCAACAAATTTGCCGGTCCGCCGCTCCGACTTTGTTCCTTTRGTRCTTGTTCGGATTTTGTAAATGAATTTGTGTTTCTATGAGTGTATAAAGACGCGCCAAGAAGAGGCGTCGTGATATGTGAAGCGCCATRCTGCGGGTGAAAGAATACCTGAGCTGCCTAGTYCCATCGCGGCACGATACRAGRTCACGATGTGATCAAGTGAGTTCTATCACAGGACCTGAGTGATCGTACGAGATGGCAAGTTGTACAAGCAGATTTTCCTAAGTTTCTCGCCTCGATCGGCTGGAATGGCTTCTCGCGCGWCCTTCATCTTCTGGGAAGTGRGAAGTGAGTYTTCCCTTCTACTCACGTGAGACAGGAGACAGCAAGTCGATGCTCAAGGCTCCAAGAATATTCCTCGCTTCTCCTTCTCTGAGTTCTCTCTTTTTGATGAATTTATGATACCGGAATACGGTCATCGTTCCAGGGGAGAATTTCCGTGCAGCTCCGCCGACGCAACACTACCAAACTCCTAGTCTGTCTGATGATATCTTGATCACAGTAGAGGCATGCCAGTTCAGGCATCCCTGCGATCACCATTGCTGTTTTCTTGCAAAACACAGTCCCATCAGAAACCCAGGATGTAGCTGTACCCAAGAAGGTAGCTTGGAAGAGCAGGGTTGAATTTCTCGATATTCAAATAGACAACAATGTCATTGTAAAAGTCAGAGCTCGGTTGAATAGACGCAATGCGAATATACCGTGTTCCATCCGCTGGAAATAGCTGGTACTGATRTTTTTGTTTGTAGAGTAACGAGTCGAAGGTCTGCATGGTGCTGACCGAGGCTGCAGGCTGGAGCTGACGTCCCAGGAGTGAAGTACAGCAGAGAGAACCTCGACTGTGCGACAGAAGCTGACTAGTGAGAACGAATAAACCTCCACCAGTGCCATCATCGCGACGCAGGCGGCTGCAAAGGCTGCAAAGGACAAGCAGAAGAAAGTTGTGGACTCGAAAAAAGTCAGCCTTGCGCTGATGTTGAAGATGGAAATGAAAATAGGAGCGCGAAGGTGGTCGGCATTGCCTAATTATTTGGGGTTTCGCCATGCTCGTGCCTGCTCAGTGAAACGGAAAGTGATCTGCGGAAGGAGAAGGGTACCGTTCGCGCAGTAAATCGTGAGTTCCTGCCATTTTTGACKTGGCACAACATTAGCTCGGTTGCAATTGAAGAAAARAAAAATGAATCGAAAGTGATGCGCCCGAATTATCGACGAGTAGGGGCGTCTCAGAGCACTGGTCCATGAAAGCAGCGTAAAAAGCCTGTACACTATTCAACTGGTCCATGAAAGCAGCGTAAAAAGCCTGTACACTATTCAATTACACTCATTCAAACATCACCGTACTAATGTCTCACCACGACACTACCTCCTAGTCCCCTCCCATTCCCCACCACGATCCTCATGGTATTCTATACTTGCGACCCCTCATACTTCCCATTAATCGCCTTCCTGGCCGTCGGAACCTCGGCCCAGCTACCAGAACTGGGCGCCTCATCTGAGTCTGCGAACGGATCGTCTTCTTTCTCTTTGCCYTTCCCGCTCAGTCTACTGACGCCGATCTCGCTCCCAATCCCATTACCCTGTATCTCAAACCTCGCTTCTACGCGTCCGGGCGATAGGCCCTCGCCGTTGAATCTACATATAATCTTTTCAGACTCGCCGGGTTGTAGAGTAAGCTTCTTAGGCTTCCAGTACATGAGCGAGCGCTCTTTAATAAGCGTGCCGCTTGGCTTCGTCTGTGCGTGCGTCGGTTTCGCGCCAGTGAAGTRGGCGACAATGTGGAGGGTTGTGAAGGTGACGGGGATAGGGGTCGTGGCGGTGTAGTGGAGGATGAGGTTAAGTTTATCGGAATCTGGTTTCCAGATCGGTTGGAGACGGAGAGGGGTGTGGGAAGCGAGGGTGGAGTCGTCGGTGTGTAGGCGGTAAGTAAACGCGGGAGAGGGCTTGGAGAGGATGGCTGGGAGGCTGACGGTGTACTCATCGGTTCTGTCGGCAGAGACGGCTTGAATGAAGTTGTGRTTGGGGCCGATGACTTCTAGGAGGGGGAAATTATTTATACGGATTGTTTCGACTTCTATATATTTATATCAGTATTGTGAGTAGCTTCATACGTCCAAACCAGCTTACCAGGTGAGACTTCGTCGGCAGTCTTGTTATAAGTCAAAGCGATCTCGCCGCCAACCTTGGTCGTCTTCACTGTTCCGTTTTCAAATGATGCGCTTATCGTCTCGACAATCGACGCATTCAAACCAGGCTCGTGCATTTCAGTGTGCTTGATGACAGTATTTGTGGTGAGTGAGTGACTCGAATGAATAGAGGTCGTATCCGAGATACTTTTGGTTGCACGATGTTCATTAGATTCCAAGGTTGCGAGAGCTGCGGCTCGTCCAGTTGGCAAATTAGGTGACGGCGGCATGGGCTCTTGGACTCCAACTTCCAGCGTATTTGATCTGGATGTGGAAGGCACGAAGATGGTGTTCCTAACATCTCTTCGTCCTCTGACAGTTCCAGTCTTCCTATTAAGGGTTATGGCTTGAGAAGATCGTAAAGCATTGGCAACATTTGATACTGCGGCTTGCGCATCGGCATCTTGCTCCGGAATGGGCTCTTTCCGGATGTCAAGCTTCCATTGGGGCTGTTCTCCCTCTTGCGCTTCATTTTCTGCTTGCGAAATGGGATCATTGAAAGTGGGTGGCACACTGAAGCCTTCGGAATCCTTTTCGGCTGCCTTCAGATGAGAAGGGGGCGGACCAGGTGGAGGCTGAACGTCAGATAAATCGGGGAATGCGCCATTAGCAGTGCCCCCAACACTGTCTGATAAATGCGACGACTCCGCAGTCACACCATTAGTGCGACTTCTAGGAGAGGTAGGACTAAGTGGTGGTGGTGATTCTGCAAGAGACGAAAGGCGGTTATCGCGAGACGGAGATTCTCGTAAATTGCCTGAGGAAGCACGTGGAGAAGGGGTGGGACGCCCGTCCCTACTTCCCGAGTTCCGGCCAAACGGWGTGCTAAACGGAGTGCCAAACGGAGTGAATCCGCTCTTATTTGGAGAYGGGGCTCGATTAAARCCGCCATGCATACTCTGCCGGCGTTTTCCAATCATGGTACCAAAGCGACTTTTTATGTTTTCTAAGMAATGCATTAGATTTATAGCAGATAGAAGAAATGTGAGGCGGTATCAATAGAYGCARAARATCACGGGRTTATCTTGATTGGCATACCTTTTTTCCCTTTGCCTGAATGCTCGCTTTGATCATCCTTTTCGCTGGTTTGAGGAGGCGGCGTAGGCGGTGGGGGCATCGTTGACGCCGGTGGTATCGAAGGGGCAGTCGAACTCCCAGTAGTTGACAATGCCCTTGCYCTTCGTTCCGTTATGGGCTTCCCTGCAACTGATTGTTCGGACCAATTCTTGATCTCCTGGGTTGGGTCAACCTCCACTAATGCGGCTAAGGCTGGTGTAAGTGAACTTTTGCTGCGATCAGCTTCATCTTGTTGCTCGGTCGCATATAGTGTGAGGATGTCTGTCAGAGTCTGTAGGCGTTTCTCGTCCAGAATTTGGAGTTGCTCAAACATTAGGGGCGCTTGAGCATCCCATGCTGACCCTGCCTTTTCGAATCGTGAGGTTGCTTGGTCCACTTTCTGAGCACTTGCTTTGCCACCCTTTTTTGTCAGCTTGTCWGATTTGTCTTGTGCATCCGTCAATTCTTTGGCTARAGACGTCAAATTCGCTTGTATCTTCGATGCTTGCAGCATCTCTCTATTGGAGGTGCTAAATGATCGGAGGGGAGATTCGATYCTATCGTCGATCGTATTCGCTAATGAAGCATGTGAGTCTGCTATGTCCTCGGTGGACGCGAGAATTTTCTTCCATGGCGAGTCGAATATGCTTTGAGCTAATGTCAGCATTGAGCGAAGCGTGCTAGGGGAGCAATTGGGGTATCCTACCCCAGTTCTCCTCCTACTTCCTGCAGCGGCCTCCGGGAGAGCTTCTTAAGTCCTGCGACGTATGCATCTTCGATCTTCCGGCGCTCCTACTGCGGTGTAAACATGTATCCATTGCGGATGCGATGCGCAAGCAAGCGTACCTGCAGCCAGTCTGCGATCTCGCTATTGATCTTCCCAACCCTCTTGACACGTTCGCTGAATTTGTTGRCGGCTTCCGCTGGCTTCAARCGACCCTATGCGACCCCATTAACACTGAGGCGACTCGAAATGCGACRGGACGGGGCTCACCAGCATCGAAGGGTACTCCTGGCGTTCCATGGCAGGCAATATCTATGCGGTGTGCAGTGCAGTGTCCTCAACACTCAGAGACGGCGATGGCGATGGCGATGGCGCATAATAATAGATAATATACAGAGACGCGCGAAAGGATATTTAAAGGCGTAGGTGGTGTTGCGAAGAGCCAGGAAGGATCCTGTTGGGTCATGACATGGCATCAAGGTTGTATCCCGGAGCTTCCTTCTCCACGCTTGACGATCGACAGCTTTGGCGGCTCTTCCGCGCCCTCTGCGCCGGCCCACCATCCCTGCCCGCATATTTTGCCATGTTCATGCAGTGCCACAGAAGCAACGACCAACCTTCTGGATTGASYCGGATATTTTTTGGATCTATATGAAGCTGATCTTTATTGAATTCTACGCTGGTAAACACTTGTTGACACCAGAATTCGTGTTTCCACATATCCCGCCCGCGTTMCGGAACGGTCCACCTCGGCATCTAGCTGCAAGCCAGAAGCTGCAAAGACTACCTACCGGAGTCCTCGGAATGGRTTCACGGTGTAGASATGACTTCTGAATCTGATTGGAGGTCGGGGCTGAAGGCTGCTGATCGGTATGACAACATAGAGAGCATGTAGGTAAGAATTTGCTACGCGTGGCTGCGCCTCTGTTAATGAGATGTCTATAGAAGGAAAGGGTTTGAAGCGAGAGGCCTAGGCCCTGTTGACACATCTCGAAAAGCTGCCTTTGCAGCAGAAACAGAGGTTTACAGTGCCTCACAATCAAGAGTAAGTAGCCAGATTCTGAATAGTCACGTGATATTTCAATTGTCAAAAAATGTGCYATTGACCCCTTAATCTTTCCGTTGTGGTGTCTTCATATTCTTGTTATGTCGAACTGTATTTGGCAATTTCTTTGTAGGATTGGCCAGGTTGAGGCTGACCTGTGTCACAGGAAGACTACGACTCGGCATGCTTGGCATTGGTAGAAGGAGTTGTCAATGACCAAGAGCTTGAAGAAGCCCTTCCAAACAGTCCTGGGATATCAATAGACCGCTACCAAGACTGTCATCATGTCGCCAGTGGTCTCGTCTCCGAAGTCTACAGGTCAAAAGCAGTTGCATTGAAAGTCATCACAGAGACTCRCAATATGGAGCCACACAACTCAACTCGAGAGGTCAAGATTTTGACTCAAATTTCGCATTCATCTATCATCAAGCTCAAAGAGACTTTTAAAGACGATGAGAGAAGGCTTGTTCTCGTATTCCCTTTCATGCCTCTCACCCTTGCAAAAGTCCTCGAGTCTGGCTCTGTCTCACAAGACCTCACTCGCTCCTGCTTCCACAACCTGTTTTCAGCACTCGCATACCTCCACAGAGAAAGTATTATCCACCGCGATATCAAACCCTCAAACATTCTCCTCGCGTCCCCAACCGGCCCCTCTTTTCTCGCGGACTTCGGCACCGCTTGGCACCCTACACTATCTCTCACGGACGAGCCAGCCAACCACAAAGTCCTCGAGGTTGGCACAACTTGCTACAGAGCCCCGGAGACACTTTTCGGAAACCGCTCATACGGACCGAGTCTTGACATGTGGGCTACCGGCACCATGCTCGCGGAATGCCTACGCTCGCATCCAAAGCCCCTCTTCGAGTCTAGAGAAACGCATGAGGATGGCAATCAACTAGGCCTTATTCTCAGCATTTTCAAGACTATCGGAACGCCGATGAAAGAGACGTGGCCTGAGGCCATGAACTTCTCGACGCCGCCTTTTGAGTGGTACCAGGAGTTTCCAGGCAAGTCGTGGGAGGAGCTTCTGCCTGATGCTGGAGAGGAAGGGGGGGATTTGGTGAAGAAGCTGGTTTGTTATGAAAGTGGGAGTAGACTCACAGCTGTTAAAGTGCGTGATCTATGACTAATCTTAAATATTTATCTGCTGACTGGATATGTCTAGGCTCTCGAGCATCCTTTCTTTGCGGCAGCAAACTGAATTGACGGCTGRTGACTGGCCGCGATCTTAGACTTCTCAATGCTTGTGCAAGTTCTGGTATTATGAGATTATGGCACTTATGATTCTTGGCGAAAGMAATGAGCAAGATGAGAATGTTMCTCGTTCAACACCGCAGGTATATAGTCGACTCTTCAGCGTGCTACCAGCCCATCAGTTCACCTACATACCAACCACCCAACATGGCTCAACCAAACCCAGTGGCCCTTTACACCCCCCTCAACACAGCTACACTATTCTGCTGCAACACCCTCACCCAAGGTCGCGACCCCCGCGGGCGCTTCGCCGCCCTGCACGCCGCAGCTCGGGACAACCGCATCCAACGCTCACAGCAATCCCATAACCCTCGCCGTCTAGGACTAGAACATGCCGTGAGAGTTTCTGACTATGCCATCAAAGTCTCCGCCCTTGACCATGCAAATGGCCGCARCGAACACTTACTCGTCTCAGGCTATTTCTACCTCCCAGATCAGCCGGGTAAGACGTGCTCCAGGTTTTTTGACATGAAGAAATCGGAGGTTGAGATCTATGAGCAGGTGTTTGACCGGAGGGTAGAGGGTGTGAGGCTGCATTGTGTGGAGCATGGGAGGCACTGGAGCTGTGTCGTGTTATTGAAGGGGCGGGTTGCGGAGGATACATCTGAAGGAAAAGGCAAAGCTGCAATCTAATCAAGGCAAAAAGAAGCCGATTCRTGGCTGACTGTTCAATTGTCATATTTATGATTTCGAAGTCTGCACTTGTGTTTGTGTATCACGCAGTTTTCATAGGTGTTCGTATTGATCAAAAAGRCCTAGGCTCGTCACTTTCCAGAAAGTTTGACATATCTGCCAAACAACCTYGGCAAAAAGCGCTCCTGAACAATTACTATGTTGTAGTCTCGTCATGCACAATCAAACAACTTTTGGATATACAAATACGCTCGTTGATAGATCTACGGAGTTCATAAACAGAGCTCTCCGTTCCTTGAATTCGTCGTTCAGCAAAAAATATCTACCGAAAAGATGTCGTGAGTCTCCACCTACAACTCYAGACGAATTCCCAATGCGCTGACTACTAGTGGCTACTGGTCTCCGGGACATGAGTCAAGCATAGACCTCAACTTACACATCGACTAGACCTCCGTCTCCAAACTAACCCGCTGCGACCCCTTTCTCCTACCGGCCCTCACCAGCTACGCATCTTCGCACGACTCCCACGCCCTCAACAACAACCAGGTCTTCTCCCCAGAGCATCCTTCCTCGCCTGACGGTCCACGTCAACGCTGCGAGCTACTGTGTGAAGATATTTGAGGCGAGGAAGCCGCACTTTGAGACGTTATTTGTTCCCGCGAATCTGTGGAACACGGCGTTCATCAGCTCAGGGACACGGATGCTTAGTATTACGGGAAGAGGTTCCAGGACAGTGAGGCGGTGGATCGGAGGTACGGRTTTTTGGCTTGTGCTGGGCATCCGCAGTAMCACCCGGTTTCTTTACATCTGAAGAAGGATGTCGGTAAGGGTCGAAGTCAGGTTTATTCTTCGTATTCGTGATGTTCCTTCCTCGTTCTCTGTCCGTTTTTGCTATGATGTCTAGCTCTTTCATGGAGAAATAAATGTGTCGCGTTTTGGGGAGAGATCAGAAGTATACGCTTGCTTTTTTGACCATCCCTTGTCGCATTCTAAGTTGAAAGGATCAATTCGTTTGCTGCAATGCTGCCCTATCTGAAGCAGCAGAATCGTATATGAAATACCGTACTTCCATTCCAGCCCGTAAGTCGGACCCCCTCAATGGGCCACCCCCCTGAATGGGCCACTTATTTACACCAAAAACACCAATTTTTATTATTTTTTATTATTTTTATTTATTAATAGAAAAAGCTAAAACTTTCAAATATAGTTCAATATATATAAATCTATTAATAGAAGTTTTTTTGTAATTAGTCATCTTTTATATAACTAATAAATAAAGCTCAAAAAATGGATTTTTGGATTTTATTTAAAAAATTAAATTATTATTAATATAATTTTATATTTAAATTAAAACTTTTAATTAAATATATATATATATATTAAATTAAATTAAAAAAATAAAAACTTTTTGTTATAAATACCGTATTTCGTAAATATATTATTTATAAAAAATATTAGAAATATTATATAAAAAACTTTTAATTATTATTTTTTTATTAATTAAATAATTTTCAAAAAATTTCAAAAAACTATTTATATTAATATTAGTTTATATGCCAAGTTTCAAAAAGTTGCCTATTATAGTTAGACTTTAATATTATATAATATAAATCCCTATATAAAAGTTTATATGGGGATTTATAAGAAGTTTATTTTAAGCCTAACTGTAATAGGTAAGTGCTCAAAACTTTGTCTTTATTACTGTATTAATATAAGGATTTTTTTGAAATTTTTTGAAAATTATTATAATTATAATTATTTAAATATTTAAATAAAGTATTTTGGTGTAAATCCTATATAAATTAAAAATTAAAATTCGAAGTTTTATTATTTTATAAATAAAAGTCCAAATTATATAAAAAATGATATTCGAGCTATTTATAATATATATATCTCAAATAATTAATTTTATATAATTTTATTAATTATTTGTAAAGTTATTTATATCCGAAATCTAAGGTTTTTGGTGTAAAAAGTGGCCCATTTAGGGGGGTGGCCCATTGAAGGGGGGTCCGACTTACTTCAATATTATAATATTTCTTATATAAATATAAATATTTTATGAATTGCTATCAAATAAAATCAAAAACAATGATTTTTTCCAAGAACTTTCCAACGAACGCATTTAAGAACTCATTCCATTTTTAGATTTAAGGGGTCAAATCTGGCGTCCCACCCTTGTTATCCTCCTACCGATGACAAATAGCAGCTGATTACTCGGTGAACCTGGAAATTTGCAGAGCCTCAACTGTTCGTGCATAGCCTCACTTGGCATGCGAGCACTCCGCCCCCGGGGCTATATCTCAAACAAACCCGCCTGAGGTCACTTTCTTTCCTTATATAGTGCAGCGGAAACGATTGTAACTCGCTCGACTCTTCACGCAGTGGGATGCATATGCAGGCTAAAGGGGCCAACACCACTAAAGTCATCCCCCCGGAAAAAAGGTTAGCACAATACTCGAAACATGCCCTAGTGATTACCATAATAGGATGGATGCTAGTGCTACTTTGCCATAGCCAATTAGAGTATAATATAATGATATCCTAACACAAAATAAACCCTATATGGCTACTAAGCCTTATTTTTATATTATATAATTCTATTGTTCCTTTTTTAATATAAATATTAATGCGGTAAGGTTGGCACGGCCAAAAGCATAACATCATTTTTGTATATAATTCTATTTTTTTTTAGGTTTATTAGGGAACAGGGGAGAAGAGAGAGTAAACCTCAATTACTTCCTTAGGCCGGCACTAATTAGCCCCCAAATGATGCTATTCAGGGGCCCTTGTACGCATAAAACAGTTAAAGCGTCAATTACCTCATTTAGACGTGCTAACCTTTTTTCCGGGGGGATGAGTTTGCGATCCTGACAAGGCTGGCGCTTCTACGAAAAATCGTTCTCAAAATATTTGATGCAAAGTTATGAAAGAAATTCTTTATCATGACATCTCCTCTCAACACATTTTTCGCTACGTATTCAAAGCCCCCAATCAAGGAATAAATATGTTGACTGTGAAGCGGAAACCTTTACCATCCACTTACACGCCTTTAACTCAATCCATCCAAGCTTCCCTTTGTCACACGCAAAATCCTACCGCAGACTTTAATCCCGCAACTCCCACCATTGCAACTTCCAGTTCAACTCAGCTCTTTCTCGAAAGTGTGGTGAAAGATCGCACCTCACGGTCGTCTCAAAAATGTGTCCGATGGGAAATAGCTTGGCAAGACCCTACATATATGACCTTACTTGCCTTGTTAGGAATATCTCTGGCTCTTGGACATCACTTCTACTTTCTATCCCTCGCTGGAACTGTGGCGGGCTCGGAAACGCGGCAACAATGGCCCCTTAGATTCGGGACGGCATTTTC
>QYSG01019579.1:0-14798 GCA_003988875.1 Lachnum nothofagi
CTCGTCCACACTTTAATTGCAGTAATTTCGGATAGATTTCTGGTCAGTGGAATAACGCCGCCAATGCAATGCATTTTCTTATTCCTACAACGCCTATGCACACCCYTAATCATCATCCTCATCGACCCTCGCCCTCTTATTCGACGGCTCTTCTCCCTCCTGTAATCCATAACCCCGCTTATTCGACGTCTCGCTGTTTACGTTGTTCAAGAACTTGTCCACGTCGAACACATCTCCCGTGTCCTTCTCAAACTGCACTGGTCCCTCTCGCGCCTGGTTCCCATAAATTAGTATAGTCTTTTTAGATAGGTGAGAAGGAGTAATTACCTCAACATCAGCAGAGCCCTTGAAAGTCCCCTTCCCGAGTGCATCAGCAAAGCGGTTAGCTTTCTGGATTTTGCCCATCTCTGCTTCCGCGGCTTCATCGTCATATTCATCGTCCTGGTTCTGCCGAGGGCGGTAAATAGAATTGATGGCATCGTGTGCTTGAAATAGTGGCTTATCGTATGCTTGGTCTTCGTTGAAGCCAGAGTCAAAGCCACTTGTCCGGTTAAAGAGTCGAGAATCGAACATACTCTCCGTAGATGCTGTAGGCTTAGCCAAACCCAGCGCAACCTTCTCAGAGATATCTCGGTTTTGCTCTCGGGCCAGCATTTGTACTCTCCTTTCAGCACCCATACGCGATTGTCGTAATTTTCGCTCTTCGTCTCTCCTCTTCTCTTGACGCGCTTTCTCTCGCTCCCGGATCTCTGCTTCGTCGCCGCTATCAGATCGCTCTGACTCTGAGTAGCTGTAGCTGCCTGATCGAGATCTCGATGTTCGTGACATCCGCCTTCCAGATCCAGCAGCTGCTCTCTCCTCGCGTGCCTTTTGCGCCAGTGCCCGGAGGTGGTCCTCTTTCTGCTGCTTCTCCTTCTCCGCCAATCTCTGCTGCATCAACGCTCTCTGTTTGACTTCCTCTCGTGCATGTCTGTCGGCCGTGAACAGCGCTTCCGCAAAAGAAGCAAATTTATCGTTGATAGTGACATCCTGTAACCCTCTTCCATCGGCAGCCAATCTCTTATCCAACGGAACAGTGTAACCCTTGGGATTCTTCCAATTTGAGACTGGTGGTGGGATCTTCCACGCCTCTTGATCCTCTGCTGTCAACTTCCTTGGTGGTGAATGCATGACTGGAGGCGGAGGACTAGGTGGCCCTCTAGGAATCTTCTTATGCTTGAATTTCGGCGGCTCCATAGGATCCACCTGCCTTTCCACAATCTTCATAATCCGGTCATTCTTCCTCGTATTATCCCCCATCTGGTTTGCAGGCGTATATCGAACGAACGTGGGATCTTTCCTTGATCCAATATTGACGTTCTTGGGTTTCTGCGCAGCCACCGCACCACTGACCAGCTTCGCAAGAGCATCCTTAGTCCTCTCTGTCGAAGCAGCTACTTGCTCCTCGCTTGGTCGATCCAGGTTGATATCCCCCGCATCAGCGCGCTGTCGCAGCGGTATTAAATCCTTGAAAGACGCATGCACTATCCGCTTGTCGTTGTGACCCTGTCGCGCAATAGCATCGTATTTGACCTTTCCCTCCGCATCTACCTGCACAGCCAGAGCATTGCTAGACCCTCCTGACTTCCTGCCCATATCCAAAGGGTATTGCGCGACTGGAACTTCTGGGAACGCCCCGCCATCTCCATAGTCCTCCTGGCTCCGCGGCCGCCATCCTGCTCTACTGCCGTAGGGGGGAGGTCCAGATTTCTGCGGACCTTCATTAGTAGGATTCGTGAAATAAGAGGGAGCAGGTTGGCTAACCTTTAACACGATTTGGGAGTCATCTAGTGCGCCTGCTCCAAGGATTCGTGGGCCTCGTTGTTGCGTGTGTTGTGGTATCTCCTCCTCCTCTCCAGTATATGTTGGCTTTGGGAGCGCCCGCGAGAGAGAGGCTGATATGGAGGTCATGGCGTGTTGGTGGTTTGGGAGTTGGAGGGGGAGCTCGCAAAAAGGTCGAGGCTGATTTTCTCGATGTCAAATTACCTATCGCGGTTTAATCCGCGCTAGTAGCGAGATAGGCATAGCGCAATATAGTATTCATAGGGGAAGAGAGCTTTCTTTGCCTTCAAAGCGTTAGAAAACGATTGGGTCGCTCTATACTTGGATATAAGAAGAATTATTGAATGTGTCTTAGAGAAAGGGAAATTAAAATTCTATTCCCTCTGCTTTTGGGGCCGTCATAAAAGTACACAGAAGTCCCAACACCACCAATGCCACTGCATGTGTCCCAATAACACTCCGTATTTCCTTCCCAAACGCAGTCCAGATCTCCATCTGATAGTCTACACGTATCCCTTCCTCGCGCCCTGAGATGGATGTTAGTTTTTGTGCCCAGGACTTGTTCAAAAGAGAACGCATACCTGGAAGAAGAACCGCACAATAAACACCTGCAACCCAGCCATGCAAATCAT
This sequence comes from Lachnum nothofagi, assembly GCA_003988875.1. Lineage (NCBI taxonomy): Eukaryota > Fungi > Ascomycota > Leotiomycetes > Helotiales > Lachnaceae > Lachnum > Lachnum nothofagi. The sequence continues at coordinate 2,454 of QYSG01019579.1, forward strand.
CATCAAGCTCTCGATAACACTAAAGTTAAAGATCCTCCTTTCCGTACTTCTAACGGTGCTGAAGTTCCTGTTCTCTCTTGTGCGGAAGTACTTCTGGTTCCTTGTAATAGTCGAAAGCTGACCGGACAGCTTGAAGACAGACTCCTCCAATGCTGATGTTTGTTCGGGAGATGTGCCTTGTTTCGCTGGGATAGATGCGCTTCTAGCTTCATTCTCGACCTAAGGGCAGAAACAACTGTTAGCCTCCGTCCTGGAGAGGGGGTGGAATAGGGGCAACTTGTGTTGACGTACAGCGATCTCGAAGTCCACAAATTTCTCCGCGAAGGTACTCATTTGATTATTAAAGCAAAACTTATATTCGCCCTCGTCGCTCGCCGTGAAGACGAAATCCCCCTGTCGCTCCTTCTCTCCATCCATGACGATCTTGTCATTGGGGCCGGTAACCTCGTAGTCAACGTCGAAGGACCCTCCTGCTTGAACCTACCCATCCGCAGACATTAGCAAAGCTTCAGACGTCCGTGGTGCCATTTTGGAACGTACAGCGAAGTAGAAAGCGATCTTCGCGCCCTTCTTTTCCACGTTTGAGTAGAAACAAGCCTTCTCGTTTGCATCAAGCTTGTATGTGAGGGCAGTTGCGGATACAAGAGGTGTCAAGCAAGCCAGCAGGCTACAGGAAAGTATCGAGAACTTCATCGTGGATGGTGGGCTGTTCAACGGGCGGAGTGAAGTGTGCGTCGATGCCGGTAAAGGCCAAATTTYGAGGAAGTTGCGATAATCCCAAAGAGGCTTAGTGCGAAGTCGCTATAGGGGGCATTTTTCCTCRGCGGGTACTTCTTTTCTTCTCCATCCACCTCATGAAATCACATATATTTCCAAACAATTCATCTCATCTGCTTCTTCTACTGCAATTTCGGTTTCGTTGGTCTCGTTGCTTACTGCATGTTTCTTGCCGATCTTGAACATCTTGCAATGCTCGAATTTGTTGACCCAATCCAGCTCAACGTCATGTACTCCAGTGAGTCTGATGAAAAAGAAGCCTTACTTTGCYCGTGTAATTCCGAATACCCATCATTCCTTTGATCTGTTTCCTGTTCGGGTGGTGAATGCTGTGTTGTTTACTTCGCGTGACCCTCAACCCCGGCCATTTATGCAGTTCTCGGGCGCGACTTGCATAATTTATCATCCGCTAGGCAGGAGCRGTGGAGGCTGTGCGAAAGGCAGCCTTGCACCTCGACTTCTATCTGATGGTCTATATATGCGCGATTTTGCGGTGCATTTGCTGGAGTACCAGGTGCGGGCATCATGGCCGAAGCCTTTGCTCTTGCAACTGGCGTGATCAGTATTGCCTCTGTTGCCATTCAGATTGGTGACAGTCTGCGCAAGGCTCAGGACTTCTGGGACACCGTTAAAGACGGGCCAGAAGATATCAACAGAGTGTCAGCCCAACTGCGTTTGTTGGCCGATTACATGATTATGGTACAGCACGAACATCGCAATGGGTCAATTGAGAATACCCAAGAACAGCTAGCAAGGAGCACATTGCTACTGATGAAGAAGGATATTGACAAACTTGCAAGAGTTGTATCGGAGCTTGAAAGAAAGATGTCTCAACACGAAGGCCCCCAAAGAGCCTGGGCTCGTGTCAGTCTCGCATTGAAAGGGGGAAAAATCACAAAGCTGCAGGGGCATGTTCAGAGTGCTATGAGCTTGTTGCATTTATTGCAGAGCAGTCGATGCCAGCAAGTACAACTGTCGAATTGCATGCGGTACCAATGGCTGATCTCACTCCCAGGGCAGAGCTGGGCCAGATGAACRGAAAGCTTGATGTCCTGGCCGTGTCCCTCTCCAAGCAAGACGCAGATCGTACTCGTAACCCTGATGAAAGTCATTTATGTGCACCTCCAAAATACAAGGYTCAAAATGATGCCAAAGTAAATRCAGACTCCAAACAGGACCATGCCTCAGACAAGTACAAATTTGGGAGTAACAGTCGCTCTGTCAAGACAACGTTTTCTTCTACCAATAAGATGTTCGGCCTTGTGAAGATCTCTTCATCGACCCAGGTATTTGCAGCGCCGGAAAACGATGACTTTTCGTCACCAAAGTTACTTACCTTGAATATCGTTGTAAGGTTCCGGTCGTGGCAAAAGGGCTTTCAACTCCGCATCAACAATTCATTCGACCGGTGGTGCTTGAACTCAGTAAGAAGGAGGCCAAATGATAGTCTGGTTTTTCGGTATTGCCGGTTAGGAAATATTGAGGGTGTGCGATATCTCCTGGACACGGGCCAAGCCTCAATATATGACGTTGAATCCAGAGGTTTTTCGTTGCTCCATGTAAGACTTATCTCCTGCTTTCTAGCACGATATAACAAGTCTAAGATCTAATTAGCTTGATAGGATGCTTGTCGATTCTGCCAACCCGAGATATGTCAGTTGTTGATCGATAGAGGYGCTGATGTGTTTCAACTCGATGATGAAGGCCAGTATGTCCATTTACATAGGTTTCCCGCCCCGAGGACCTCAAAAAGCTAAGGTCGCTATAGGACGGCTTTGGATAGGACAGCCCCAAACGCACGTGTCATCGATGAGTATTGGGATACAGCAGATGTCATGATACGCCAAGGTCATTACAACCCATTCTTCAGGTCCAAACATTACTCGTCACTGCTCGTCATTCCACCTCAGACTTTGGGCTTCTTGCTTGCCGAAAATCCCTTTGGCGTTGAACCTCAGGAGTTAATACGCTTCGTTGCTCTCCTTGGTAAGAATAACCATTGGACAGTCGGTGATGAATTGGAGATTGAAAGAGTCTTTGCCCTTTACGAGAACATCATATCAAGCTACCGAAAGCCAGTCGATTCGCTCCTTGCATTAGAAGTCAAAGACTGGGCTCAAGAAGATGACATCGGACCTCGGCCCAGCCCAGAAGAGATACACATGGCTAAGTTTCTCAAATACACAAAGGATCTCCATCGATTTGACAGACATGGTCTCACAATATTAGACTTCTTACTTTATTTCAACTTTGGGAGCCAGGAGAGGAAGCTCAGAGCCATTAAATCTTGGCTGCATATTCTAGTCGAGAACGGCCTGGATGCTCGTACGTACTGTCAGAAGGAAATTTCACTTCATCCTACCAGAAACTCCAATATTAAACACGGATATCAGATCTCGAGATGTTGCAGGACAATCAAGATCTATTTCCGTCTCAGTTCGGACTTCATCCCAGATTTTCGAATCAAAAGCACCCTCAAACCAGACTACCACGATTTGGATCCAGCTTACCTGTGTACTGATGCGGTGGGCAGGTTTCRGTGCCTTTCAAAGAAGAGTCGAGCATTAGTGGAAGATGGCAAGCCTTTGCCGAGTGTGCCGGGCAGCTGGGAGCCTGCTTCGAGACCGAATTCGAAATTGGGACTGTATCGCTCTGCGAAAAGGGGTTGGATGTATCACCATGGTGTGCGGCGCCAGAGCGAGGCTTTTGTATCGGAGATAACGGCGCCTTCTTGGCATCATGGTTTTGATTTTGAATGGGTTTAGATTTGGCGTTGTGTACTAATACGAGTCATAATCGCCTCTGAAATCTGATAATTGCATGCCATAGGGCGGAATTCGCCTCAAAATGCACRCTATGGATCTTGGAGCATCCCGTATATTCAGGACGACGTACTCTCTGAGCGATTCGAAGATTCTCATATCTATCGGATGGATCATTATCATTAGAGCGTTCTAGCCTGAATGATACCCGCCATTGACCTTGATCATATTGTTTATTCGGTCTCCGGGGGCCTGATTTCGGAGATGAGGCTGTGTTGATGTGGCGATGCCAGCCACCTGCGGATGAGTATGCAATCTGCAAGGCTGGCTTTCCAGTGCTGTATGATCTATGCGTTGGCCGATCCCGACCTCCTCTCTTCAAATTCATTGCAACTCCAACATGTCGGTAGGGAACGTGACAGCGGCCTGGGCAGCTGCTCGTGTTGAGAATTCGGTTGCACTCTGCCAGTTCAACTTTGACTTTACTTTCAAGAAGGTGCTGCCGCCAAGCGAATATCGCGGTGTTGGGCAGGCTCTAACGCTGCAACGCCGAGTCGACGCTGAGGATGGGCTGGTTCATCGTACAGCTCGGAAGCTTGGATGGCTCTTCGAGCAGGTCATCTCCGATACACCTCAGCTCCTCAAGGCATATGGCCTTCGAGTCTGTGAAATAATCTCTCAGCCAGGCATCAATCCCGTTGGYACCACTGCTGACGGTCCTTTCCAAAACTATGTCGGCACCGACTGTACTTCGCTTTGGGCAGCCGCGACCTCCGGAATTTCCGCCCTCGGTGTACATCTTCTGGCATGCATGCTGGCACGAGCGTGGGATTCGAAGACGGCGACAGCGATTTGGGTCGAGCTTATAAGGGAGAGGCAAGAGGAGATTCTCATGGGTATCGGACAAGACATCGTTGTCTCGGAAACGTCTCTTACGGCAGCCAAGCAACAGTTCACTCGAGATGAGTTGGCTACTTGGGATGCGAGCGCGAGAGCTTGGCTTGCTCGTGCTGATCAAGCTCGCGCGAAGCAGCGGGATCAATATTTGTTAATAGCAAAGAATGTCAGTGTGCAGACTGGAACCACTAGGAAGCCCTATCCAAATGTTATTGGGGCATGGACATCCGCAATGAAATTTATGGAGATGCATCTGAATGGGGTTTCGCAACAAATATCCGATGGCGCTGTCCTATACGCAATATCTGCCTGGCATCTGTTCCCCGATTTGATCCATTTCGGGTCTAAAACTCAATATGTTCAGTTCTCGGATCATCTCTTCGCTAAATCCGCTACCATGACACTRGGATTAAATGAGGTTGCAGCCTCTCCRGAAGATGCCGGTCCTCATTGGTCTCTATCGTTGTCTCATCTTCGATATTATGGAGCAAGCTCTGATGTCGAAAGCGAAGAGGACAGAAGTCGAGTTGACATGCCTCGGTTTCTTGTCGTTGTCTTAGGCTCAGTTCTAGAAAGCTGGAGGGTCTCTCCTAGCGAGCGATTTGAAGCTGTCCAATGGATATATGGTCTCTGGTTATATTTGACGAATTCAACGCCATTTGAAAAGAAATTCATGCCTACAACCCAGAGTGTAAGCTGGCTTTATCCACTAGCCGAGGCAGCGAGGCACATTCTGACTGCTCCCGAAAGCGAGAAAGACGGTTGTTGGGATCTTCTACGGCACGGAGAGAGATGGGGAGAAACATTCCTTCTAGATAAGGGCTATGATGAATCTCAAATGATGCCTTACTTTGGACTTTGCAATCCTAAAATCGTGGCTACTCTAGAACAACCTTCCGATATCGATGCGGGAATCGAATTCTTACGGCAGGTCGCTAAACAGGCGGGCCTGAAAGAGGGAGAAGCCTTGATATGCTATAGCAAAGATGATGGCGACAAGGGCTTTTGGGAATACTGTACAGCAGTACCGCACTTGAGATTTTTTGCCGGGATGAAGAAAGCGTGCCACGCTCGCTGGATCGAAACAAAGCGTACTTCAAATTTTCATCGACTGAATACCCGCTCTGACCCTAAGTCACATAAAAGATCTCGAGATGAAGATTCCGGTGGAGAAATTGATGTTAGTCATCGCATTGCAATGATTCAAGGGCTTGGAGAACAATGCTATCGGCTCGATTCCGTCGAATTATCTTATGAAAGATCTGCGAGTCCAACGGTTTCCAAGGATTCAAAAGGACGTAACAAATCCAATGATCTCATCTGGAAAAGTCCAGTACCGCTTTTTACTCCGACCTATAATCCAAGAATGTGCACTCAGTGCCCGGACAATGATTGCCCCTGCCTTGTCGCTCGCCATCGATCCGAAGCTTCCTTTGTCGCATTCAAATCCATCTTTATGCGATATTTTCGTTATGATAGCCTTGAACTATACGTCAGAAATGATGTAAAGCAAGAAATGGATACTGATATCTACAAAAACCTTCGTACTGACGAGAAAACCCTCAGGCCCATGGAAAGTCTTAGCCTTTTCCGAGCTGGACGATTCCGCCGAACTCGGGTGTGGGACTATATCTGCTCCTTTGCATCTGTTCAGTGTGTTGGCATGAATGAAGGGACAGTAATGCCAAAGGGTTTGTATTGGGACGTAAGCCATGGTCGTGCTGCAAGTCTAATGGCCTCTGTCTTCGTGCCGCCAAAACCAGCATTTTTCAGATCCCTCGAATTACTAGGCGTTGTTTCAAACATATACAGCGGCCTTCAGAATGCAACCGTTTCCCTTGGTGTAGTTGAATATCCTCTGCTCGACTCTTTGTGGACAGAATGTCTCGATAAGAAGGTTCGAGGCATGGGTAATCTTCTCGAAAGGATGGATCGACCCATGACATTCGCCTGTATAGTCTTGATGCAAACAGGGGGAACAAACTTGCACCCTAATGACTTTTCAAAAGTTATGGCAATCAGCTCTGATAACTCAATCTTCGTCGCAGCATGTATGCTGACCGATCCTTTCGAGACTGTCAATGGCAGGGATGTTCGGCACATTATAGGTAATGTTGGATACCCGGGACTCAATCTGATGATCGCACCGCCGGGAGATCTAATAGTTGAAATTCGCATATTTCAACAGGACATTTACGACTTCAAGCGCGATAATACTTTCAATAAAACTTCGTTACATCTTCGATTCACATTGCGTTGCTTTCTGCCCCTATAAAAATTAAATAAAACAAAATTCTATTAAAATCTTATATAATTATAAATATAATTAATTAAATAATATAAAATAACAAATAAATAAAATTAAAAATTAAAATATAAAAACTAAAAAAATAATAAATAATAAAATAAATAATATAATAAAATTTTATATTAATTTTTAGTTATTTAGTTATTTAGTTTTTTTATTAATGCTTTTTTTTTACTAATGTTTTTTTTTTGCTAATGCTTTTTTTTTACTAATATTTTTTTTTTTTTTTTTTTTTTTTTTTTTTTTTTTTTTTTTTTTTTTTTTTTTTTTTTTTTTTTTTTTTTTTTTTTTTTTTGCTATTTTCTTTTATTATTTTTTTTTTATTAATATTAATAATTTAAAATTTAATAATTTAAAAAAAGCCAATAATTCAAAAAAAATCAATAATTCAAAAAAAGCTAATAATCCAAAAAAAACTAATAATCCAAAAAAAAAATATATAAAAAAAAATAATAAAAAAAAAAAATTTTTTTAAATAAAAATTTTAATTTTAAAATAAGGTTTTTTTTATTTAATATAATAAAAATAATTTTAAATAAAGTTTTAAAAGTTTATTTTTGTTTTTATATTTTATTATATAATTTTATTTTTAACTAAAAAGTAATTAATATTTTGTAATTTATAGCATATTTTAAATTCAATGGAACGCCGTTCCATTTGACTTTCGTAGGGCGCTACTGACCGCTAGTAGCGAGACAATCGACCAAGATGTTTTCCACCTGGAATCAGTGGTGCAACTATGGGATAATGGGCAACATGTTGCGGACCTGGATATGGGATCTAACGAGAGTCCATGCGTCGATCGTTTGCAACTGCAGTGTCGCTGTATAGCACCTACGTCCAGCTGGGTAGGGAAAGACATCCGCTCTTTGGACTCATGGCATGAAGTCATGAAACCTCCGAGAAGAATGTCTGTAGTGCGAGCACACAAAAATTGGGCCGCTCGATTAGCTGCCGCGGTGCTCCTTAGCCAATTTGGGAAAAGTCATGTCGTCTGTGTGTTAGGGCCGGGCGCTTTGTGCTGGAAATGTTTGGAGGAGCACTTTCAAGATTCTCCAATACAGTCTCCAGAGATTCTCGTTGATTGATAGTTCTCTTTGATCATGGTTTTAACGACGGATTGAAGGGGGGGAAGCTGAAAGTAAAAGTTATAAAGCTGAGCGATGGCCCATGGGAATGGAAAGGGACATACCGCTCATTTCTGTTGGTCCTCATGCCGACGTCTATTCGTGTACTCATAATCCGTACTGGTTCAAAAACCACTTCCTCTCAATATCAAGGRTTTTGTTTTTTATATTCTCAAAATACTCTGCAAGTTTTCTACYACGTGGCGAAYAAAATGGTCCAGCTTTTAGGTCTTTTAACTCGTTCAATGATTTCAAGGTGTCAACTTGATATATTGAGTCTCTTTCTCACTCTGTTTATCCACATATGCTCATTTTCCGACTTATCATTTCCAGTCATGCTGATTTCATTACGAGGAGGCTTTGCGTGCCGTAATATAATAATGTGGCTCCTCATCGCACTTCGCCTCCGGCGGCGCCTGAAAACGAACCATCTCCGTCCTCACAATCACGAACCCTACATCCCCCAAGATCTTCTCCCACCCTTTCCTCGTGAACAGCAAATTCCCGATCCTCGTCCCCATAAACGTATGCTCAATGCCCCTCCCACAAAGCCCATCCGCATCAAGCATATGYGGYTCCGTTGGGAAATCATCCGYTAYCATCGTCACAATAAACAGATACCCACYCTTCACTACCCAATTGTTCAGCTTCGTCTCAGCGAAGGTGGCCATTTCTTCGCGCGTGAAGTGGAATAAGCACATGCTTGCAAAWGCKGCGTCGAARGGTGCTGCGGGCGTGAAGTCCATCATGTCGACGAGCTCGAATGTCCYGCCGGGGACTTGAGAACGGCACAAKTCGATCATGACGGGCGAGAAGTCGATGCCGTAGTGTTTGCGGCCGCTGGCTACGATGGCGCTAGAGAGCGGCTTGCCGGTGCCGCAGCCGATGTCGAGGACTGAGGCTTGCGGTGAAAGAAGGTCCAGACTGGCCTTGATGAATTTGAGGAGTCCGGCATCGTGGCCGAATGACTTCTCGTAGTTGATGCCTATGTTGTCGTAGAAGTCTGATTTTGGGTGGAYTGTTGACATGGTTGAGGAATTTGCATGTGAGATCCAAAGAGTGCGATGGAAATTGGAGACCGATTGATGTAGTGGGGGCYAAAGAGAGRTAATRGGCTTCTACACTGTATATATTTRAATTACTAAAAATCCAATTTTRGGGCTGAYAGTAAAAGAGTGGGTGACATATAATTTTGTRAGCAAGCATGAAGTTACTCCCCCACTTCTCAATTAGTGCTGAGAAGTRCCTGCAGTGGCATGAGGTGTAAGGTTTAGTGTACTCGTAACWACATCCAGTAGAAAGGAAGAGGAACTATTGAGCCGGTATAGAGAGCTAAATGGCGAACGGTGAATGGTGAACGGAKCGGAAGTGGGCYGATCTGTYAAGGAGCAACTCCGAAAGTGCCGATATCTRGATGATACTTCAAYTTCAAGACACGTCTTGTGGATTTGCGCCTGCCTACCGGGAAACCCATCAAATTCTGTTCAATTATTCCTCGCAAAGCGAAATCTATAGTAGCTAGCCATTATCAATGGTGAGAATGCRTATTAAAAATATCACGCATCAYCATAATCTCTCCGAATGATATYAGCACCATGCTCGCYAAYAGCAAAGACTGGTCCAWCCAGATTGAMATCAGGCAGGCGACCAAAGGTAGACACATCGCAAACACGAAGACCTTTTGTTCCATAGACACTAAGATGCGCATCAACAAACCCTCCATCTTCCTTGGGTAGCATCCGGCATGTCGACGAAGCATGCCAATTCGGCACCATCGTCGTCTTAGCATACCTGGGTCGCTTCATCAGCATCGAAAGTTCCCCAAGACGCAGACCTTCGGTGCCGTAGTTCGAAGGATCCCAGGTCACAAAGGTTGCATCATTTGTGTGATTCGGATTGCCCACAAACAGGTGCCCTAGGATTGACAGTCAATCTAGCTTACATTGGCGAAAACTTCATTATTGCGTACCCGCTTGGCAGCTTCTCTGATATTTTGCCAGTTACAACCAGGGTTGCCAGCCGTTTCCCATTCATCGTAGACTGTATCGTTACCTAACCCGTAGTACAAGCCATTTGTAGCGCTGCTCCCGCCCAAATTTCGACTGCCTGTTTGATAGTAGCAATTTCATCGTGTCCGAGGATGAACTGCATACGATGATAAGTGAGAGAGCGATTGTTCATATACAACTGAGGAACTGTCTAGAAATTGTAGTCAATCGGGCTCCATCCTCCATCCAAGACGAATTGGTTGCCGCCAGCTGTACGACTAGAGCTAACGTCGGTAGGAAGGCCACCCGCTTCAAAAGTTATTACTGTGTGTCTGCCAGACTCTGATAAACGATCTGCCAAGACGAGACCGGTAGTGCCGCCTGCAGCTTCGTCAGTCAAGTCCTAAGATAGATAGAGCACCTCTTACCTCCAGCAATACAGAAGTCATAGCATGGCTGAAACCTGGTGGGCTCCGGATAGCCTGGATACTGGTTGCTGGAGAAGTCGGTCCGTCCGTCGTCGCTGTTGTTGGTAGGACGGACGCAGGCTCGGGCGAGAAGTTGAGGTAGGGATGAAACAATCAAGATCACAGATAGACTGAAAGAAAGTATTTTAGGCTTACTGAGATCTTATATGACAGATAGTGAGTTAGTCGCACCCTCTGAACTACATCACGCGGCAGTCGGGGGGCCTCGTTGACATGTGTTCCTGAGAGAAAAATACCAAGACATATCGTGGTTGCCGCTGACGTGCCAAACTGCCGTCTGACTTGTCGTCAAAGATTTTCAAGATTTCAAGAAGCCGATATTTGGATTTCGTGCGGGCTTGGCTTTGGAATTGTGAGGCTCAGCGGGTTCCTCCCAATGTATCCTGAACGTTTGAAGTGCAAGGAGGTGGACTAAGAAGGTGAACATAGATGTCCAAACTGGGTCTATAGAGTTCCTACTAGCGTATGTGAAATTCTATGAGCTGAATGCTGAAAGCGAGTACGAGAGCCAACCTTCGGATTCATCGGGTAGAGCATCGCCAAGGACCAAGATTGGCGCAAGTTGCGCAATTCTTGTTTATCACCACATAGAATTTTCCGAAGTCGTACAAGGGTATTAGCATTACGAATGCCAAAAGGTCTGATTGTCAGGCATGGCGTTTGCGTCTGACATACTTCCAACAGAGCACTTGAGCGGCTTGGCAGCCAATAACATAACTGCCTCGCTCCGCAAATAACCTCTTATTTTACTTTCCGCAGAAGCCTAGCTTTTGCGCTCCGAGGGCAAGTCATCTGTACATAGTGATCACCCGGAGGGTGCTCTGGATTCAGAAAATCATTTTGTTTCCTTTGAGGCATACTGAAAGGGCAAAACTTCTCTCTTGTGTGTGCATTTTCGTCTGGAAGCTGCTCGGATGAGAATATTATCTCTCGCGGCGTCTGGGCGTGTTTCAATCTCATCTCCCGTATAATTGTATTAAATACTTAATGCTGAAAGGTTGTTTGAGGTCTGCCATTGAGTTTTTCGCGGGAGTCGATGTGGAGAAAGTGCCCACTTTGATCCGCCACGGGGGTGGCGCAGTCGATTTGTGGGCCCATTTCAGGGGCCAGCACTGATATTTAGCGAGGCAAGCCGCCTGTAGTCCTGGGACGTCACTCGATGGGGCAAGAGAGTCTTGTTTCTTATCCTGCATATTTTTGACTTTGTTGTATTCATGTGAAACCAAGGAGAATTCCTGAATATTTCATACCGATAAGGTTATGAGATTTAAATCATTTCTTAACAGCAAATCGACAAAGCTCCCAAATCCAAAAAGGAACCGCGACTAGATCATAACGCCATTGATATGCACATCAAGAGACTCTAAGTATCTCCCGAACAATCCACYCCCGATGGACCCCCCCCCGCACTGCCAATCGCCCTCCACACACAGTCCGCCTTGTCAATCAGCAAGTGTCCATGGGCACTCCACTCTCTTCCATCATCACCGAGCCTATAATCAAACTTCCACCCTGTCAAGCCATCACAGCGATTCAAMTGCTGCAACAGTCCACCATCCTGTTACAGTACCTCATATCACATTTATATTCGAACRTCTGTTCACATTGCAGCAGCGACTTATTTCTTGACCAAGCCACCACGTATCCGACCTCTAATTTCCAAGCAGCTTCCTTTTCTGCTCAATTTGCTCATTCATTTCATCCAGCCCATCACATCACTTCGGGACTATTTATCCCCACAAAGCGACAAACAATACTGTATCATGGCTTCATTTCTYGACGAAAAATCTGCYACGGACGACATSCCCGCCCATACATMCCCGCTGGCCCAACCGCRCAAGACACGCCTATCAAAGCGYGTCCTCGCCATCCTMACTGTCCTCTCCCTCACWACCATYTTCTACCTCTACATCACCATCMTCCCTCTCTACCAAACAGTCCCTATCTCACCCGACTAGAATAAGGACGACGACCAATGGCCCATCCCCAAGATTCCCG